>JASCZI010241673.1:181800-191976 GCA_036250425.1 Stylosanthes scabra
AGTCCTCTGCCTTTAAAGTGATCATACACAATTGACTCATCATCAATATCACTGTCCACGACCCTATTCCTTGATTTCTTGTTTCTAGCCTTCAAATCCATTTCAGCTTTCAAAGCTTTTTCGGACAGCTTCATAGTTTGTTTCTCACCAAAAGTGCAGACTGGACAACCAGGATCATACTTGTTGACCTCAGGTGTCAAACTCTCCAAACATTCAGCATGATAAACATGTCCGCAAATAAGAACGGCAACTACAGAGAGGTCATTACTTGCAATTATCTTTTGGGTGCTCCAAGAAGACTTCTCAGCTAAAAGCCTCGAGCAAACACCACATGTTTGCAAATCAACTGGTGAAGTTGAAAACTGACTGCTGGATCTGTGCAACCTTTCACGATTAAATCCAAAGGATTCACTGTCAAATGACCATCTTTCTTTGTGGGGAGTCCCCATAAGCTCAGAATAGCCAGGTATAGACCAACCATCTGAAGATCCACCATGTGAGCCCATACCTGATTCATTGCTCCATGAAGGATGATGCACTGGCCTTTCTTCAGACACAGAAAAGCTGCTTGGTGACTTAAAGGCTGGGATTCTGCTATCAGAAACTTGCCGAAACAGTTGGCGTCCTGGTGAATTGCCAGGCCACCTTAATGGAGTTGTAACAGATGGAGGTATATTACTTTGGGATGATATAGGAGATGCCGACAATGAAGTTGAGGGTAATGATGGTTTTGTGGGAGACGGACATGATACTATTGATGATTCTGTCAAACCCTTCCCCTAGAAAATGATCCAAAATTGAGGATTGTCTCAGAAAACATGCATACAATTTTTATTTTTTAAAAAAGGAGAGAGAAAAAGAATAAGATAATTTTGTTTATGCAAACCAAGAGGAGGGGAAAGGGAATGAACTTGGCTGTTATGATCTCACCTGATCCACACTCACATCAATGGAGACATCCCTTGAAATGGATTGATCTGCAATGAACATGAACACTTATTGTGCCTTTACAAAGGACTATCCTTATAAGAAACTAGCGTTGCTGGTTGTTTCCATGGAGAAAAGAATGCAAAATAGAATCGTAAAAAGTGTCCAATTTGAGTAGGTCCATGGAGTGAAGTTAGCGGTTACCTGAAGTAGAATTTGTGGGGTGTGCAGCAGTTGGTTCGGAAAGGAAGGATTTGTGGCATGTATTTGTTTGATGAGTCTGCAATGGACTGCCATCTTCTGCATCGTTCCTGCTAAGGGCATCAGAAAACCAGTTGATAGAAGTATCCTCACCAGCCACACGGCCCCGATGATCCCAGCGAAAGCTCCAGGTTGGGGAGCAGCGAACATTGCGATGCAAAATATCACTTGTTGATCCGCTTTGAATAGTTTTATCTCTTGAAGCAACGCAACAAGCAGCACCCATACTAGAACTAGAATAATAAATAACCCTTTTCTACCCTTACGCAACCACCAACTGCATCCCTGAACACAGTAACCACATTAATTTCACTACCCAATTCTGCAGCTAATTCCAATTCAATTATTGCTCAAACCTATAATTCTCAACATAATATAATTTCCTAGGAAAAAAGGTATATAATAGTTTTGCCCCAAATTGGAAATCGATCTATGTCAGCACAACACAAGAGGAACAAAACACATAGGAAATCGATAGAGTAGAGTGGAGTGCTGAGAAAAGGAAAAGAAGAGAGAAGCGCATAAAGGAAGTGAATGAAACGACGAAAAACATGTAGAGGTATAAGGGAAAGTGGTATAGGGATCGGAAAGGAAAGGAATGAGGAATAAGGAAGTAAGTGAATTAGAGACTGAGAGGGAAGGTGACGTTACCTTTACCAAAAGCAAAAGCAGGCGCCACGGGAGAAGCAGCTGAGGTGAGGCTACAGAGAGAAACAAAGAAAGAAAGAAAGAAAGAAGAAGAAGATGTGTTGGTGTGAATGAGTGAGTGGCACTTGTCAATTCTCATGGTTTTCGGGGGTTAACTTTGTCATTCTGCTTTCTCCTCCCAATTTATGCCACCTCACCCCCTTTATTTTATGCCTTTTACATTTCTCTCTTTTTTTCTTCCTCCACCTCACTCAATTTCAACCCCTTCATTCTCCTCCCTTTTCTTTTCTTTTCTTTTCTTTTCTTAATCATAAATTCATATGTCAATATTATATCTCTTGTGTTTATTTTAGCAAGATAGATAAGTAATCTTAAATGTCACATTCACATGTATTTTACTACCATAATATTCTTTTATGCATACACTGTATAATTAACAATCAATTATAACCTTTTAAAAGAATATATCAACCATTCTCTTTTAAATTTATTGACATATCCTTAAACAAATTTCATATTTGAGATTGATTCAGTTATATCTCAAAATAGCTTTTAAGAATTTTTAATCCAACACATTAGTTTTCAATAATAGAGACTCGTGTACAAAATAAAAGTTCGAAAACGTGTTTAAAATTTTATAAAAAATTAAATAGTGGGATTAGACTTTACATACAGATACAGTCCCAAGAAGAGCTTTCTTAAGCTTCATGCACAGCAGATATAATATTTTACTTCATCACTAAATGAATATATATTCTTCTGGTATGTATTAATTATTACTTTAGCATCTCTAATAAAACATTATTCCATAATAATTGCATAGATGTTAATACTTTGAATGGATTAATTCATGTTTTAATATATATAGTGTGGATATTTTCGTGGGGGAAAAAGTTTAGCAGCTAACACTACTATATATCTTGTGCATTACTCGGAGTGGGATGTACGCATTCCATGCTTTTCAATTTTTTAAAATTTTATTTATTTATTCTTGTATGCTGCTTTTCATTTTCATATTAGAGACAATAAGTATCAATGAACCTATCTAGTGTTTATTTGGACAACAAAATTCCTTATTCCCCGATCTCATACATAATATAATTCCTTTCTTCTAATTTTTTGGATTCCCTTTTATTTATTAAATCAATATGAATAGTCTCATAAATTTATTAGTTCATTATATGGTCATCACTCATCACAACTCACACCCTAAACATGTCATTGCGCGATCAACAGTTCAACATATTTCTGTTTATTTTTCTTAATTTATTTTCATTTTCACTTTTTGTTATACTAAAATTAAATGAAAAAAGTCAAGAGAAAATATCATGATTTAAGCCGAAAATAATTTATTTACTTAATTTACTGCTTCTCTGATTTTTGTTGAGATGGCTCCAAAATCAAACAAGGTAGTACTAAATAACCATTTTTATTTTTATTTTATTATAAGGACCAGTAGCCAGTTCAATTTAACATGATCATAATAGAACTATATATAATGAACCTGAAGAAAAAGGGGGCCTCAAACCAATCAATAAATCAGCTAGCTAGTCACGGATTACTACTGCTTCTCTAAAGTCCAAAGTTAAACTAATTCCACATTGTTGTCGTTAAAATATTAAAAAAAAAAACAACAAAATCAAAAACTGCTAATAGTCATTACTTTTCTGTTAAATTATTTTCTCAATTAAGAAATAATAAAAAGATCGAAGCACCACTATTTAATCAAAATACTATATAAACCAACTAATAATGACTTCAAAATACAAGTTCAAGTTAAGGTTACATATAGAACTATGTTACATTTACATAAACAACGTAACATTTGTATAGCCTATACAAGAAAACTAAATAATTAAGCATAGAAGAACAAAATTTATTAGATACATATTAGCTAAAAAAATTATATGGATTGCTTAATTTTTTATTTTTTTATTATTTAAAACATCAAAGTCTATCTAGATTAGTAAGGGTTAATGACTTGAAAATAGTATCCATTACATACATATATATACACACACTCTCAGTATTCATTACATATTTCGTTTAAAAAAACTTACTTCAATTCAGTTGAGAATTTTTGAGAGGGAAAAAGAAAAAAGAAGTGAAAGGGGATGAGAGTAGTGAGTTGAGTGTTTGGTGTTTGCATTGGAGTGGTTAGGGAAGGATTGGCAAAGGTAGGAGTTGTGCACGCAATTCCTAATAATATATCCTTTTCAAAATAACAAGATTAACAAAATCATAAAATAATATTTTCATATTTTTTAATTCAGATAATAAACTTATAAATGGGTGTAAAAGTAGGGCAAAGTGAGTGTTAAGTGTATAAATGGTATTTGTCAAAATTGCCCTCATCAGCGCCACGTATGCGAAGTTTGGTCGCTGTCAAGTGTCAACTGTTAGCGGTGGCGTGCCTTACTGATAGACGCCAAGTATTAATATTAATCCATCTTAATTAACCATTAACAATGCATCCACGTTTATTTCTGCTATTACGTTAGGTAAAGCAAATCATTTGGAACCCATTACATACAATAAATATTTCTCTCACTTGACACACCTCATCATGCTTGTATCAATTCTATTCTTAAACCCAATATCGTATTCACTCTCTACCTACCTCTACTCTCTACTCTGTAGAAGCCACCATGCATTTCTATCTACTCGTTTTAATTTTCTCGCCATGCAATTCATTAGAGCAATTAAACTTACAATTTTAAGTTACTTAAATAATAATATTATTATGAAGTGGTGGCCCAAATATATATATATATATATATATATGACATAATACATAATTATACATGGTAATGAATTAGCAATAAGCATCCAACATCAAAATAAAACAATTTAATTAATAATGTTTTCTAAGACTAAGACGGCACTTAGAACTTGCATGTTTTGATGCAACAGTTTTCCATTTGAAATTGAGTTGATCAAGTGTTAGATGGATGTGATGGATATGTCATCATCCTTTTTAATTTTTATAACTCAAGATTAAGCATCTATTTTGGTATTTCATCGTCTTTTAATTAAATATATATGATGACTAAGATGGTATATATTTATCAGTCTGCTGTGTGCATAAAATCAGATTGTTTAAATTAAAATATATAAGATCAAGCAGTGTGGTGAGTGGTAGGGACATTATGGTCCCATGATGTTGTGTCTCAAAAACGAATCATGGCCGAAAAGAAAATTCAAGACCAGGCCACAGCCACACTGTGCAAGTACGCAGTTTCTTTTTGTTATTATTTTTTTTCGGACATTAGTTTCTTTTTTTGTGCTTCTTTTGTGGTTGAGGAAGATGGGCCATGGACCCAATTGCTAAATAGTCCACGAAATTTGTGAAGTAGATGATGATGACCCTAATTCTTGTGTTGGATTTGGATGTACACGAGCCCGGAGCCCACACATTCACAACTCAATTTCATTTCATGTTTCTTTGCTAATCAACAACCAAAGCTGAGCAATGGAGATGACAATTTAGCAAAGTTAGAAACTTAGAATTACCTTCAAGTTTAATTAATTTGTACATGATGAAGCTAAGTGAATTATTAGTGTCAATTTAGGTCATCATAAGACTTGCATGAATCTAAGTAGGAGTTTGCATTGAAGATAGTAACTATTTTCCAGCTGTGATTGGACTTGTTACATTGTTCACTTACTTATTAGCTTGTTGAATTTATACATATCGATAACATATACTGTTTGTTTGTTTCCTAAGCTAACCAAAAAATTACGTACGTACGGCTGATGAATTTTATGGATAATTCATATTAAAAAGATCAGAAAATAAATTACAAGTGTGTGTTTTTCTAGTGACATTAATAAACAAAAAACACACTGAAAATGAGAGTATTGTAAAACAATAAAACCTACTATTATAAAAGATGAAATCTCTAAAAAGTAATATAAATAGAAGTATTATTTATATATATGTTTCTACATACATATAAAATATATATTTGATAATAATTCATGTTGAATATATATATATAGATGATTATTACATGATTATATATCTGTAGTAGATAGGTAGGGGTAAACCCTAATAGAGTGAAGCAATAAGTAAGTATCTAGTTTGGAATGCGCTTGGAACGAGGCTTAGAAAGTTTTGGTGCTGGGTTATAGCTTCCATAGTCTCTTGTATTAGCCCTTAGAACCCTTTCGTGGATTATGTTTACTTCTTCTTCTTCTTCATCCAGCAGTAGTTGCTTCCTTATTGCTCCATCCTAGCATGCAATAATGAATTCGAAATCCATGAAATAAAGAGAAAGATTAAATGATAATTTGTGTGTCATGTGGAGTATGTTCCGTCAACTAGTTCATGTGTATGTTCTGATCTGCACTACTAATTAAATTAGCTAAGTGGGGGTGATAAGGGTAACATATATAATTGCTTATAATAAATAATTAGCACAGATTGCATATATATAATGCTAATATGAGAGACATGATGATGATGTATATGGTTAATTAATAAGACATACTTACTTGATGCACCTCCACCTGCTGTATTGCATGATCCACATCTGCTACCAACAAGTTACCACCAATTAACTTTGATCGTCCACCACCTACAATTAAATTTATTGAACCAAATTAAAAGATAGACGAAAATGAAAGGAAAGTTCTAATGGCTGGCTAAATAAAATAAAGGGGGATTAATATGAAGGAGCATGGCATACCTGCAGCAAAAGAAGGGCAGAAAAGTGAAAGTAGTGATCCAGCAAGGAGGAGGAGGGCGACAAGGGTGAACCTCATGAGAAGCCTGACACCCACCATCATGATCATACCAATAATATGCCACTGATCACTATTTTAATTTCTTATGTATGTATGTGTGTTTTCACTTCCCCAAATAAAGCACATTATAACATACACCAATAATACAATAATGATTGTTTCCTATATACCTAGCTTCTCATCGTAACATAATCAAGCCCTCTCACATAGTGGAACCTCCATAATCCCCTTTTTTTTCTTTGGGAGCTAGGGAGGGGGTGGGGAGATTTATAAAGAAGCATGCTTTGTGCACTTTCATATATAAATTCCAACCTCAAAGTTAAAGGAACGCCACTTTCCCTTTGTTTATTTTGTTCATCAGTAGAGAGTCTAAGAACTACTTTAGTGTAAGTGGAGTGATGGCATATATAATTAATCCTTTCGAGGGTAAAAATTAAGAAAAAATTATCAGGATTAAATCGATTGTAGTTTAAATTAAATATGTACCACATCTCTAAGGAGGATATATGATCGAGCAATGAAATTAATAATATTATAAACTATATATTCATATTAATTTGTTAACTGTAATGTATGTGCTGCTTGAAACAGTAAATCAAATAAAACAAAACATATGAGTAAAGAAACTTTTAAAAAAATCTTAAAAAAAAAAATGAAGAAGAATCAGTGAAATTAAAGGTAACCTAGCTAGGTAGTGAGAATGAATGGTGGGATATTAATAATCCGTTGGTTATTTTGAAAAGGAGAGATTAGATTGTAATAAAATAAGTATTGTGGATGACAATGCAAGCTAAGTGCTTCCAATAATTATACATATATCCTTGATCCTTGACGAGCGACGACAAAGACAACATACCAAATACCAAATGAAAAGACATTGGTGGACAATAAAGAGAAGCACTTCGTCCACTCTAACATTTATATATTATTACTCTTTCTTATCTTCTAATTCTTTACTTAAAAGCGGTTTTACATGCATGGCCTCTGTGTCTTTAATTCAACACCATTATCTTCTTCTCTCTACCAAGAAACCAAAAACAAAATCGTCAACTATTACGGACTTTTTGACTTATTATACTACCACCGTATCGATGATGAAGTTTCCGATAAAATAATTCTCAAGATTCAAAACTGAAACATGAAAATTAAAATGTTAATAGGTATCATGACTCAACCCTTATTTTGTGAATTGGATTGAGTTGAAATTGTTTGGTTAGTTGGTTGACTTGACCCTGTCTCATGTCTGTCAACTACTTAAACCATTGCGTCCTGCCATTTCATGAAGATTATTCGCTTTTTGTTTAACAACATTGGATAAAGTTTATGGGCCGTATTTTGCCCTATCCCTGTTAATTGTAAAGGACTATTAAGATTAACAAAACAATCACTGGGCTAGCTGTCCCCATCCATTAATGAAAAAAGTAAGTAGAGGGTTTGCGCAGCATGCATGAATGTGTGTGTAGTCTAACACGTTGTATGTAAAATCAACCTAACCATGAGTTCATGTCTTAAGCATGCATGGGATTATTGGGATGGAAGAGAGAGCTAGGTAGGTAACTTGGTATATATATATACATCCTCATTTCATTTGGTTTCGTATTCAATAATCAAGCAGGTGAGTGGTGAGTAAAACATGGGGAGATTTCAAGTGTTTTCATGCTTCTTTGCCATCATTCTCCTTATAGCCTCAGGCAAGTTGTGCGTATGTATTCCATTGTTTAATTATATTTTGGTTTTGATAGATGATGAATATAATGTATAATGCATGCAGCTTCGGAAGAGAAGACGGAACCAAAGCAGCAGAATTGTTGGCGCAACAGTAAAACGTGGCCGCATGCAAGATGCTTCCACTCTTCCGTTTGCCACCATCATTGTCGCACCTTGGAAAGTGCCATTTCTGGACAGTGTGCATCATTTTTCAGAAAATGTCAGTGCAAATTCTGTGAGGAACTGCCTCAACCTCGCAATTGATATCTTCTCTACTACTTCTATATTCCTCTCAACTATATCATTAAGGTGGCAAATAAATTTTAAGTACTTTTGTTTTATGAATAAAGACACAGAGGCCCAAAACAATATATTCATGTAAAATGTTATATATCCAAGTAAGGGAAAAAAATTATATATTTAATCCATGTTCATTTTTTAGAAGATTAAAATGTATAATTAAATTGATAAAAATAAGTTGTTAGCTAGAATTTTTTTAAGGAGAAAATACTAGATAAATTATTAAAAGAATTTAACTTGAAAGTAAATATATAACTTTAAATTAATTGCGTGAATGAATGTAGTTAAATAATTATGTAAAATAATTTATGCATTTAAGTTTAACGAATCCAAATTAACGAAAAAAATCCGTGAAGGATAATATAATATAATTAATTAATTAATAGATAAGGAAAAGTGAAGTGGGAGGTGAATGGGTGTTGGTGTTGGTGTTGGTGTTGGTGTTGGTGATGGAGCTGAGGAGCATGTCCGACGCGCTCCAATTTCACGCGCAACTCCTGAAAGGCGGCACCCAAAACCCCGACGCACCGCGCAAACTCTCCAAGCTCTTCACTTTCGCCGCCCTCTCCCCCGCCGGCGACCTCTCCTACGCTCGCCTCCTCCTCCGTTCCATCCCCTGCCCCAACTCCTACTACTATAACACCATCATACGCGCCTATTCCTGCAGCCCCGACCCTACCCACCACTTTCACGCCCTCTCTCTCTTCCTCTCCATGCCCCAACCCGATAACTTCACTTACCCCTTCCTCCTTAAGTGCCTTGCCCGCTTGAAACTCACCCCACAAGCCAAACAGATTCATGCTCTCATCACCAAAACGGGTTTTGCCGAGGATCAGTATATCCAGAACGCCTTGATCCATATGTATTCCGAATTTGGGGAGTTGGGCTTTGCTCGAGAGGTGTTTGATAGAATGCCTCATAGGGATGTTGTTTCTTGGACTTCAATGATTGACGGCCTTGTCAACGCTGATCGCCCCATCGACGCCTTGTCCTTGTTTGACACCATGTTGAAGGCTGGGATACATGTCAATGATGCCACTGTCATGTCTGTTTTGAGGGCCTGTGCTGAAACCGGAGCTTTGACTGTCGGGAACAAGGTGCACATGATTGTGAAGGAGAAGAGGATTGATACTAAGCCTAATGTTGGCACTGCCCTTGTTGATATGTATGCTAAAAGTGGCTGCTTGGAGAGTGCACGGAACGTGTTTGACAATGTTGTGGACAAGGATGTTTTTGTTTGGACCGCAATGATCTCTGCCCTTGCTAGCCACGGAATGTGCCAGGAAGCTATTCACATGTTTGCTGAGATGGAAACCTGTAGGATAGAACCTGATGAGAGGACAATGACGGCGGTTCTGTCGGCGTGTAGGAATGCAGGCTTGGTTAATGAAGCTTACATGTTTCTGAATGATGTGCTGAAACGCTATGGCATAGAGCCTACAGTTCAGCATTTTGGCTGTGTGGTGGACCTCCTTGCAAGAGCAGGGCGTTTGAAGGAAGCTGAGGATTTCATTAATACAATGCCTATTAAGCCTGATGCAGTTCTTTGGAGGACCCTGATATGGGCCTGCAAACTTCATGGGG
>JASCZI010241673.1:193421-216477 GCA_036250425.1 Stylosanthes scabra
TTTGGATTGAATGGACTTGTTCATATATAGGCTCTGGATGAAGCGTTAATGAGGCAACAAGAGTTGCTTGATTACATCGACCGTGAAGTCGAAGCTAAGTTTCAGGTAAGTAGGAAATAGCATGCATGTCCTTATCACTTTAATTCTATTTTATTGCAATCTGATAAGCCATCTGAGATATCTCTTATTTCCTTTGTTTTGCTGTCTTTCTATCAGAGAAAGAAGTTTTGCTGGTGCTGATAGAAAGAAACCAGATGCTTCTTTGAACACGCTTGTTTAAAGTACCATGGATTAAGTAATCAACATGGTTTCAGTTGTGTGTGTGTATATCTATTCAAATCTTTACTTGTATATACAATAATATATGTCTAGTTTTACCAAACCTGTGGAGTCCTCTTTTGATAATCTGTAAAAAAATGATTTTTGTTTTGATCTTTTTCCCAGTAACTTGGAAAGCAAACCAAGCTAATCCTTTTTATATTTCACCTAAAACTTGGATGTTTGTTTATATTTATAATTGTATTAATTTTGTTTTATACAACACATACACAACTGTCGAGGAATAGGAACACTTCATAATGTACAGACATTTGAGTTGGTCAAGTAATGTGTAAAGCTGTCAGAAAAAAAAAGAGAAAATATGGGCAAATTAGGCACCAAATAAACTTGAGGCACCAAAGCAGCGTAAACTTAATACAAAGAAGACATCCTATGACGTAATGAAGCCTCTAACTTTAAGACTCTCTGGGAGCTCACAGAGCAACAACACACCATGACCATCACCTCACTCGCGGTAGCAAAACTGAAACCACAAAACCCAAAATATGTGCATGTGTAAGTGAACTCACTAAAATAGAAAGAATTCAATAGAAATTAAAGCAAATAATAAGACATACCAACTTCTTGAACTTATTGTTCTTCTTCCTTTTCTTGTCTAATTCGGATTGGAGCTCAACTTGTTTAGCAAGGGCTTGATCAAGTGCCTAAACCCAGCAACAAAGGAAGCAAAGCACATGAAGCTATCTAAATAAACATGTCATTTCAATTCAAGTAGTAAAAGGGAATGACCATAAGCACCTCTCTGGTTGCAGCTAAATCTTGTTCCAAAGTACTAACTCTGTTTACAGCACTGTTTAGTAGTTCCTCCTTTTCAGGGGACATAATAGGTCTCATGTTGAGAGCAGTCATTTTCTCTTCTAGTTCAGCCATGCGCTTCATCATGCTAACTTGATCGTTTTTTGAGAGGTCGGGGGCTCTCATCATAGTACCATCATAGTATGCTGTGCCACCATATAGGGCTGCTTCTGTCAGTTTCCTTGGCATGTTTGTTGTGAACCGGATCATTGTCATAAAACTCATGATAATCGCCACTAATCCACCAACTAACTGACTAGTAACCTTAGTTTTATCTGCTGCTTAAGAAGAACAAAAAAATTCAGTGTGCAGTTTGCTTGTTAATAACCAAAAAATGCTGATTACATTATCAATGAATACCTGCAGAAAGTGTATATTTATTAGTGTCTACTAATTTCTTCAAAGATGGATCCAGGTCTTCATACTTGTACACACTGTATTGCTTTAAGGCCTGTAATATATACAGAGTGAAATAATTAATATGATAGAAGTTTATTTTCCATTTTATCATGTATTCTACAATGCCCTTCTACTTTCTGATAGGATCACAGAAGCAACTAGTGATATAAGCATAGCAAACTTACTTCTGAAAAATCAGTGGATTCGGATTGCACTACCTTTGAGCATGCAGATTTCTCAGTCTGAGCTACCAGAACAGGTTCTATGCACACCTTTTAAGGTTGTAGGCAAAAACAGAGAGTTCAAAGTTATAAAAAGGTCCTCAGAAATAAAATACATACATAGAATTTTCAGAACAAAACTTCGCATGGTGAAATGGACACATAGTAGGGAAAAGCAGTACCTTATCATGTGCTACCTCATTTTCTGAAAGTGGCTTCTCATTGATCCCAGATAAGGTTCTAGTATTGTATCTGCCCTTGCCATCTTGTACCGTCTAAGTCATTCAGAGGAATAGTTTTTATTATTTATTTTTTCCCACCCCTTTATAATGAAAATATGAGTAAGGAAATTGATCTTTCTGCAGTGAAATATACCTGCAAGATCATGGGATCATTCCATGGTCCCTTGTCAGAACGCATGCAACCACCTTTATGTGCACAAGTACAAGTGCCACCCAAGAACTCTGGAAGTTCACTGGCAAATACAAGAAGATAATCATGTGTTATTCACGGAACCGAACTAGTATTTCTAAATTCTAAAGTATGTCACAGACAATGCCTTTAGCTTGATCTAATGTGGAAATGAATATGAAACGAAATAATAAATGAGAAAAAAGGGTTAACTAACCTGGCATCAATGATTTCAAGCAATTTGCTCTGGTATTTGTTACCCAACACCTGATCAATACATGATAAATATGTATGAGTTTCCAGGTGAAAATCAACGTTGGTGGTGAAAATGAGATATATTTAAAAATATTTACATGGATTTTCGAGGTGGTCTTGGGGTCAAGGAATGACTTAATGGTATTCCACAGAAGCCTAAAGCCTGATCCAGCATTGATGATGAACATACGGTTGAGGGACTACATGTGAAAAGAAACATTTAGTTACAGGAAAATCATAGAAACTAGTCATTTAAGCTAAGCTAAGGGCATATAAAAGAAAGAAATGACATGTGTATGTATGTATGTAAATGAAGCAATACCTCAGGATAATTGTCACCGTCAATCTTATTAAGACGCTGAATGAGATCCCTTGCAGATTTGTTCAAACTTTTGAGTCCCTGAGAAAGCATTCAAGTTAGTGATTGTGTGAAACTTGTTCTTGATGAGAAAAAGCAAAATTGGTATGATACATACCACTCCTTGCACATCCAAAATAGTTGTGCTTTGGTCAATGTGCTTCTTTGCTGCAATTGAACATGCTGGCATTTTAACTCTGGTGGTCCTCTCAAACTCTTTTACATGGTACTTAAGATAGCGCTCGATAGTTGTTACTTGCAACAACTTGGTAGAATCAACTTGACCCAATCTTTCAATATAAACTGGTCTTCCATCCTTATCAACTCCATGATACCCTTGTGGGTAGTATTTCAGAACATCATCTATCTCTTTGAATTCGAAGTTCTTTGCAACACAAAAATATTTTATGTTTAGAAATGCAGACAAATACATACTCACATAGAAAGATATTTTAATTTCTTCCAATATATAAGAATACCTCCATGATATTGTCTGCTCCAAATTCCTTCCTCCATTTAAGCATATCTGCCCACATCTGTTTTGTCTTCTCCACATCGAACTTTCTTGCTCTCAAGAATCTGAATCATCATGCAAGATAGAAAATTATAAGGAGTCAGAAATCAGGCCTTCATTGCAATGAAGCTTACCATGCCGGTTCACTATATAAATAAATAACTTGAAGAACAAGAAACCATGTAGCTTACCTTAGCATTGTGTGATGATCATCATGCATTGAGGGTAAGAGCTCTTCCAAAACAAGTACTTGGCGAAAGGCATCAACGGTCCGCATCTCTTCTGGATCAAGTTCATCGTCGATAGAGACCGACATGACCCTGCTGTGGCGCCGTCCCTTCTTCAAGGAATTCCTGTAGTTTCTTGAGGCACTAATTGCCATCTGCTTCACTGAACCAAGCCTTTTCTTCCTTTCTTCGTCGGAACAGTCACTTTCTTGACCTGTGAATGCAACAGGGGATTTATTTATTTATCAAAGACAGGATTCACATTCATTGAAACTTAAAGTCACAAGATAATCATCTTCATATGGCTATGCATGTATTTGTAAGAGCATAGTAAAATATATGGATCTATAAATCAGAAATTGCATTATGTAAACAGATGTATTAACGATGAAGGCACAAAGAATGATGTTGTTATGTAAATATAATTAAGGACTGACCATGTTTGATTGATGGATCAGAAGGCGCTACAATAGTGTTGCTCATGATGAAAAGAATGAAAATTGATAAGCTTAACACGGATGAGAGCCCCTAAGGCACAACAAATATCAAATGCCCCCACAATATGTGAGCCCTCACGTGCACCTGCATATATAACCAACCATGAATCACATCATGTCAGAAACACAACACAACACATACGTACATTAATTAGAACAAAGAACGAAGAAGATGATTGATGATGGAATAATAGGAGATACCTACCTTCCCCCACCAGAATGTAGGAGTTGCAAATGAAGAGAAAAACACAAATTTAAGATCATCATGATCCGAACAAATCTCTGAAATTAAAGTGCGGCCATTGAGATGATAGGTGGCCAAAACGGAGAGCCAGCTTGGTTCAACTAAACGCTAGACAATTTTAGACTTATATATTTATTTATTTCATTTTTAATTTTCATTTCATATAATATATTATAAATATTGAGGGCGCATCTTAATGTTAATAATGAAATGAATTAGTTAGTTAGTTTGAGAAAAGGCAAAACTGTTAGAAGGAGTTGGCATAGGATATAGACTAGCGAGATGCAAGGTATTCAGTTCCTTCTTAAACAATGACCAACTCATCATCATCATCATTAATCAATTACTAAGAATTTACTATACAAATCATCTTTTTTTTCATTTCCTTCTTAAACAATGACAAACTCATCGTCATAAACTCATAATTAATATTCATTTCATTAAAAGAGGGTTGTGTTTGTCCCAATAATTCAAATGGTGGTATATAATATAAGGGAATACAAAATCATCAATTTCTCCATTGGAGCTGAAAACGCAAGTTTTAAGAGGTGGAGGTGAGTGAGATCTGTGTTCATGTGGGATCCATCATCAATTCATCATCCAAGCAATAATTCACAGAGAACACAAGGCATCAATCACATTTTGAATGGCCATAAGCTGGAATTAAATAAGTAATTGAAGTGGGTGTTTCACATGCTTTTAGTCTTAAAGGGAACAAGAAAACAGAAACAAAGGTGCTGGACCATCCTAAGTCACATTCCAATTTCCATGCTAAAACAATCACAAGTTAAGCATGCCACTGCTCAGTTAAGATTCAAAGGCATTCCCTATTGATTAGGTTCAAACAAAAGAATCAGGTAGGATGCTCTGCTCTTTTGGGAATATCATGACACGTGTGCGGTGGCGCTTCACTCTTCAACTCAGAACCAACCATGTGCTTCTTAAAATGCGTTGAACCCCATCCCTTCATCATGGGACCAGACCAGTGACTGAACCCTTCAACGTCATCCTCATATTATTCTCGTATATTCATCCTAAACAATAATCTACCATTCATTAATTAATATTTATACCGAGATCTTTTCTTTACTCTTCTATTGTCCACTGCCACAGATAATGAGCTGCAGCTTATTAGTGATTTAGTTATGCAAATAAATGGTTTGTTTGCTGCGGTTGGATGGTGTTTGAATAGCTAATTAAGAAGGAGTTACTATTTCGATGGAGTTATTTGTCACTTTATGTTTTATACTTGTCTTTAGCTCCTTCCTTCCACATTAGTTCATTTTAATCAACAATAGGCAAATGATTAAGGTGGCCAATTACAGCCTGACTGTTGCATGGCATGTGGGCCGCAGGGGATCCAGAGCCATTAACACAGATACCTTGGTGGGCTCACTCACTTTAAGAAGTTGACTTGGGCCCCACCTCATATCAAACTTCACACACAAAATAAATACTCAGCTCATGTCCAAAATAAATAAATAAAAAAAAGCTCAGCTCAAACCTCAAATGCACTGAATTGGAATAAGGATTCTTCTGAAACTTAATTTTGTTTTCAAAACACTTGCAATCAGACAACCCCGATTACTATTAGTCTCAGGGCAATCAACCGTGATTTCTTCAATAAATTATCTGGTTTAATGGAAGGGAATAAGAACTAAGATACATGCATACGGCATATACAGTTTGCCCAACCAAGTAGTTTTAAAACTTAGATATCAATCAATATCACATCGTTGATCTACAGAAAAAGTTCACCAATCTTACATCTTAACATAGAATTAGATTGGTTCATTAGCAAGCTCAACAAAACAAGACAGAACAGAAGAGAACAGAAACTATAATCACGGCTGTAAGAAGGAGAAGATTTTTATCAGTAAAATATAAAAATCTGAATGCGTCAAGCATAGTTGCACATGTCCAGCGTCCAGAGTCCAGACCCCACTTTCCAATGGAAATGGTGACACGCGAATGAGTAAAAATGAAATAAGAAGCGTAGGAATTCAAATAAAGTTATGTAGGAAAATGACATTGCATTTCGTGGGTTAATAATAATAGGTAGGCCATGTGTAAGAGACACCTAGAAACTTGGACTAAGGGGAATTCACAGCCATGGACTATACTCTTTTCCTTTTGGGGATCTCACGTTACCAAAACCAGAAGATTTTTTAATCCCAACCTTTAATATCATAGTAAGCCATTACTCCTATTAATAATTAATTAGGCTCTACTTTCTATTTCTCTCTCTTTTCTTTCTGGCTCTCAAGCCAATAAAGGCAGCCATTACTACCCTTCAAAACCACTCCATCATTCACATTCACATTCCCTCCAATAATTTCCCTTCAAACTTGTTAACTATCACCCTTTTTGATCGCTTCTCGGGATCCCCATTTTTGCTTGGTATCAAACGCATTGTTCCTACTTCATTTCTTTGGTTTTCGTTTCATCTTGGAGGTTTCGTTTCTGCAATGGCGTCTGCATGCGTGACCTTCAAAGTCAACACCCATTTGCCAAACACGGAGAAAGCTGATATCTTTCGTCAAGAGAATGCCTTCTTCGGTGAAAGAATCAAAGCCAGCTTCAATAGCAGCCCCTGCATCGTCAAAGCTAAGCCTTTGAGAACCCACAAGAGGGTCAAGCCTGCCGGTGTTTCTGCTGTTCTTACTTCAAACAATTCCACCAAACAAAACCTGGTAAGATCAATTCTGGAAGTTCTTGGTTTCTCTGGCTGCATTTTTGGCATATGATTGATTTGTTTTTGAATATCAGAATCAGACATTGCAAGTGCCATCTTTCCTTAAAAGAAAGGATGAGGCTGACCCAAACAACGTTGTTTCAATCATACTGGGAGGAGGATCAGGGGCTCATCTGTTTCCTCTCACCAGACGAGCTGCAACCCCTGCTGTAAGCCAAACAATCATACTTGTTGTTGGTGGTGTGTGTGTGTGGTACTACATTGATATTGATGTGCATTTTGCAGGTACCTATTGGTGGATGCTACAGGCTTATAGACATTCCAATGAGTAACTGCATTAACAGCGGCATTAACAAAATATTTGTGCTCACACAGTTCAACTCTGCTTCCCTAAATCGTCACATTGCTCGCACCTATTTTGGAAATGGCATCAACTTTGGGGATGGCTTTGTTGAGGTATGCATCACCATCACTAGAGAATAGAGATATATATTCTTGTTGACCAAATGCGACTTTGTATCTATCTATTCATGAGGACCAATACCAAACAGGTTTTGGCAGCTACTCAAACACCAGGAGAAGCTGGAAAGAATTGGTTCCAAGGAACTGCAGATGCTGTCAGGCAATTTACATGGGTGTTTGAGGTGCGAAACTCATTTTATTTGTAAATTGACTACATGCCCTTCTTCTTCAATTTTCAGTGAGTAATAGAATGCTTTTTGTAGGATGCCAAGAACAGAAATGTTGAGAATGTATTGATCTTGGCCGGAGATCATCTATACCGAATGGATTACATGGACCTCGTGCAGGTATAAAATTCTGATTGTTATATCAGGTTGATAATTACTTTATATCATTTAAAAAAGTTTTCTGATGTGTCTACAACAAATAAACAGAGTCATGTTGATAAAAATGCTGATATCACAGTTTCATGTACTGCTGTGGGAGAAAGGTATTTTGAATCTTTTGTTGTTTTGCTAAAGATATCATTATGCTGCCATTATAATACAAGCATTTTGCTTAAATTTCATTCCAGAGTGAATATAAGCAACTACTTTTCTCAAAACAAGAAGTTTCAAATTTAATTTTAACTGTTTCATTGCCGTTTGCCTGCTCTTTTCAGCCGTGCATCAGATTATGGACTGGTCAAAGTAGATGACACAGGCCGAGTCATCCAATTTTCAGAAAAACCAAAGGGTGATGATCTAAAAGCAATGGTAATTCACGAACTAGCCTAATCGTTTCACCTTCTTTCTTTTCTGTTAATTTTGCTGAGTCTGTTGATTATCTAAAGGGAGATGAATAAACCATCCCCATGCTCAGTTGTCTTTCCTCGTACTGCTAACAGAGAATGACTTATAGTGTGCATCAGAGGATGAAATTGTAAATTGATGCACCTAACATGGCTAAGCTGTGCTAGTATAGATTTAAAACATACAGATTATATGGGCTTGGTTTTCAATCTTAAATTTTCATTATACTTTTCTTGCCATAACTAAATAACTTTCCAATAAATGTCCATGATTGTCAATGTGTATCTATGTTGATTGTTTGCAGCAAGTAGATACCTCTTCTTTTGGGCTGTCACCTCAAGATGCATCGGCATCACCTTATGTTGCCTCTATGGGGGTTTATGTATTCAAGACAGAAGTCTTGCTGAATCTTTTGAAATGGAGATATCCTGCATCCAATGACTTCGGATCTGAAATCATTCCTTCAGCTGTGAAGGAATACAGTGTCCATGTAAGAGAAATTCTATCCATTCTACAAGGAACATTATCTGCCATCTATCAGGAGCTAACAATGTAAAGTTGAATTTTTGTAGTCATACCTTTTCCCAGACTATTGGGAAGATATCGGAACAATAAAATCCTTCTATGATGCTAACCTGGCTCTCACTAAAGAGGTGGGTTTGGAAAGCCATTTTTCTCATATGACTATCCTCATTGTGCAATACAATTAGCTGCCTGCTAGAATGAAACAAAATATGTTTGTGGTAGTTCAGTTTATTAGAGCTAATATATGCTTTATGCTACTATCTTTCAGAATCCAAAGTTCGAATTTTATGATCCCAAGAAACCCATTTTCACATCTCCAGGATTCCTACCACCAACAAAGATGGAGAAATGCAAGGTTTGAAAGCCTATCTTATAGTATCTCAAGTATTAAAAAAATGATAAGATCTGTTTGTCATTGTGTTTGAGTTGCTTTGGCAGATTGTGGATGCAATTATCTCTCACGGATGCTTCCTTCGAGAATCTACAGTCCAACATTCCATTGTGGGTGAACGCGCGCGTTTGGATTATGGCGTTGAGCTTCAGGTAAGCTACCATAAGTTCTTGAACAAGGACAGTCCTGTCCATGCAGTACAACACTCCATATAAGATGGCTTGTATATGAAACCATGTTTTACAGGACACTGTAATGATGGGAGCAGATTATTACCAAACAGAAGCAGAAATTGCTTCTTTGTTGGCAGAGGGTAAAGTCCCTATTGGGATTGGAAGCAACACCAAAATTAGGTAATTGCACTAACCAACTTGTGTACAATTGAGTCTTGATGTGTTTGGTTTGTGGCCTAATTTGTATTCCCTGTTGAAGGAACTGCATTATTGACAAGAATGCAAAGATCGGGAAAGATGTCATCATTGCAAACAAAGATGTAAGCGTGACTACCCCTTTGATGACTTAGTAGTGTTATCTAATTTAATCCAGTGTGTAATGTGTATGCCTAACCAATGCAATGCTTTCTCTTTGTAGGGAGTTGAAGAAGCAGACAGGGCAGCAGATGGGTTCTATATTCGATCGGGAATCACGGTGATAATGGAGAAGGCAACAATCCGTGATGGCACCGTCATATGAACATTGTTTGATGATCCTGAGTAGCATTGTTTCATCTTGCTATTCAAGTCTGTGATAGACAAAGCAGCACATGTAAAATAGAAGCTTCCCCCTTTCCCCACTCCCTAGTCCCTAGTCCTAGGAATGTAAAATGTAAAATGAATAATAAAGCAATGAATCAAAATCATGATGCATTCACGTTCACTACGTGTATTTCATGAAATTTTGTACTAAAATGAAAAGGCGATTAGTTGAATGAATGGTTGAATGGTTGTGAATGGCCATGAAAATGCCTCGTGTCGTGATGAGGGTGACTTACACTAATGTGATTGACACGTAGAATTGAAGAGTAATATAGTAGTGCCTATGCCTTAAATGGCGGTGATAGATTAGAGAGTGTGGAATATGCAAAATGCAATCAAGGCGAATATCAGAGGTGTTGAACCTCGATGAAAACAAGCAAAATAGTTTTGGTGAGCGGAAACAGCATGATTCGGCCTCATCTCTCCAACAATTTCTTGATCGCGTACCCGTTAGCTCCATATCCGGCATAACAGATTCACATGGTACTTTATGTTCATATGCGTCTTGAGTTTGAAAGCAATAATAATAGCATATATACACTTTACTTACGAATTATGATTAGTTTTGGAAGTGAAAGCTGAAGAGAGTGTAAGGGATGCGATTCATATGATGTATGAAGAGGACGTGCTGGGTGCAGTCGTTGTGGATGTGGATGATCATGTATCACAATCGGAGGAGGCCTCCACCATGATATTCTCTGATCCCTTCATTGCTTTCATTGATTTCCCCAATATGCTTCTCTGGTGTCTCAGGGTAACCTATTCATTCATTCATTCATTTTAATCCCAACATATCTTCTCACTTCTTCCCTCATACATAGGAATACGACACCAAGATGTTGGAACATCCCACGCAAAAGCATATTAAGACCGGTGGGTTTTTCTCCATCATCCTAGACACCATTCGTGAGATTGGCCAAACCAAGGTTACCCTTCCTTCCTCTCTTTCTTTCTTTCTTTCTTTCTTTTGTGTTCCAAGATATGATATGAGGTTTCTATATAGAATATGTGTTTGTAGGTTGGCGAGTTGGCCAAGTCATTCCTATGGAAACCATGTTTCGCAGTGCATATGGATGACTCCGTTATGCACGCCCTCCTGCTTCTTTCTAAGCATCGCCTTCATGTTTTACCAGTTATACACCAACACCATTTTGATCCTACACTCATTGCCCTTGTTACACAGGTATGAATTCTGTTTTAAGAGTTAAGACCACACCTATGAATCATAACATGATTAAATTGGCTTTGTGCTAGAATGCTCTAGTCCGATTTCTTCTTCAATCAAGTGGACTAGAGTGGTTCGATAACATTGCAGACAACAACTTTTCAGATTTGCGGTACTCTCACATTCCCTACACACATGCAAATGGATTGATCCATCATGTTGTTTATTTCTTGCTTTTTTGGTCCAGGGTTGAAGAACAAGAACCTCCTATTTGTGTATATGGGAACCAAACTGTTGCAGATGCTTTCAAGTTGCTCTGGGAGAACCATAATACTTGTGCAGTTGCAGTTGTACATCAACATACTAACAAGATCATGGGTAATGTGAGGAAAACTGACGTTTATCATCTCCTCAAGAATGATGAAATCCTCAGAAATAGAACGTGAGCACAAAACTCATCCTCTTTCTTTTTCTCTCTCATTTTCAATGTGACAGACATGCGTGTTTGTGTGCTATTGTATGACAGGGTTTTAACTGTGGAAGAATTCATCCACATGGAGAGCCAAGCAAGAATGGAGCCAGCAGTAACAAACAGGGAAAACGAGACAATGAAGCAAATAATGGAGCATATGGTTGAGACAAACAGCAGTTTCAGCTTTCTCGTTAATGAGAAAGAACAGGTGACAGGTTTGGTTACGCTGAGAGACATTATTATGCAGTTTGCACCACCTTGCGTGGATTCTAGCATTGGAGGAGGTGGTTTCTTTGAAATGGCGTTGGAGCAGAGTGGTTGTTCTGTCAAAAATGGAACTATTGTTCCTAATTCTAGGAATACTAATTGATGAAACAATGCCAATGATGTCCCACTTGCCACTTGCCTCCCTCATCAAACTACACTTTCATATTGTAACTTGTTTCCACAATATTTTAAGGCTAAGTTCATCCGTTACTTACCTTTTTGTCCTCCTTTCTACTATTAAATTATTATTGGTAGGCTAAGTTAGAAGATGGTGTGGAAAGTTGATGAGCTCTAAAGCTAGAAGATGTGATGAGGGATTAACAAGTAGAAATAAAGCTCTTTTCAAATATAATAAATAGCATAAAACAGAGCATAAGCATAGAATAGAAAAGGGTTCAATGAAGGTGAACATAGCACCCTAGTACATGGCATAGAATATTATTTAGATAGATAATTAAGCTAGAAGTAGAATAAAGATGCCAAGAATCAGACAAACTGAGTAAGATACTCATCCACGGTGGTGTATTTGACATCGGGATAGAGCTGTGATGCCTCCACTCCAAAAGATTCCTCGATTTCGAAGTTAGTTTGATCCCCCTTCACATACACAGAATGGGTAATAGAAAGAACCACGTTCAAGGGTGGGGCAGACTCTTGAATTTGCTTCAGGACTTGTTCCTCAGGTACATACACCTTCTCAAGAGTCTTACCAATCTTCTTCTCCCAGATAGAGACTAATTCATTGAAAGACAAGGTATTAGCAGGGGGTCTAACATAGAGAATTTTGTTCAAGGTTCTAGGATCATCCACTGCTTTGATGGTGTAAGTAGCGATGTCCTCCTCCTTGTTCCAAACAGATTTGGAGTTACCATCCCCAAGGATAACAACTTTGTCCCTCGGGGGAGAAGTAGCTCCAGGCTGTGACAAATTGGGTAGAAAGTAGCCAGCAAAGAAGTTGGAAGAGACATAGGTGTAGGGAATTCCTTGAGCCTCAACGGTTCGGCGAATGTTGGACTTAGTAGCAAATGCAGTCTTAGCGGGATCAACAGCACTTGTTCGATCCACATCATTTCCAAATTCCGAGGGAAAGAATCTCTTGACATTGCCAGCCTCCTTGATGGCAGAAATGATCTTGTCTTGATCACCTAACTGAGCATGTCCCACGGTAGAGATCACCACGTCCACCTGCTTGATGGCCTTCACCAAACTTTCGTGATCATACAGATCTCCCTGTGCATGCCATATATTTAGTATAGGAAAAGCTCATAGCATTAATTAATAAAGAACAATACGGGAGGGGTTTTGCGTACCGAAACAAGATTAACGCCCAGGGCCTTAAATTTGTCGAGAATAGAGGCCTTGTCAGGGTTGGAAAGAGTGGATTCCCTGACAAGAAGGAAGGTTGGGTGGCCGGCCTTGGCGCTGGCTTCCACCACGAATTTGCCGATGTAGCCGGTGCCTCCGATCACCAGAATCTTGCTGCTTTCTGCTGCCATCTTAGCTTACTGAGTATTTTTCCGCTTGTGCTATTTAATTTGCATATAAGTGATGTGTATGTCCTTTTATAAGTTCCAAGTTGCAACCTCTCTTCTCCCATGGACCCACGGTTACACCCCTTAATCTGCCATATTAATGCACCATTAATTCCAGATTCAAATGCATTTATACACAAACTAGGTCTACATACATCATTTACAGCCTCAAAATATAATTCGTCTTACTGCTTTCCTATGCTATATTACTATTACTATCTCTCTGATTTTATATTTTATATATGTGACGTGTCGCTAACTCATCGTGCTATTCCACTTCCAATGTTTCTTTCTCACTTTCTCTGCCACAACCTAACGCGCGTGACTTCCTATTTTATCTATCACTATTTATTAGAATTTTTTTTCCAATTTATCCTATTTATCGTTAAATGAATAAAAAAGCGTAAATATATACTTTGAAAGAAATTCTTGTTATATTTTGTAGCGGTGTAACGTGCAATAAATTAGTTGCAATATATTTTTTCTGGTTGTAAAATATTAGGCGTTCCTATGAGACAAGAAAAGTAAAGTTATCCGGAAATGAAATGTATATGTAATATGTTGTATAAACAAAATGGTGGAAATTCCTTGACGTCATGTTTAAGTCATGCACACTTAATAATTAATTTTAGTGTATTACCAAATATATGAGTTTCTTGTACAATTATTTAACACTCATATTATATATTCACTTATCAACAAAATGTCGACTCTTTTTTATTACTTTATCCAATTTCAATTTCATGTATTTCTAAAATATAACTACATAAGAATAGTATAGTATCACTTTCTATTTAACAAATAAATAACATTAAAATCTACACTAAAGTCATTACTTAATATAAATGTTTAAAAAGGGAAAAAAATCACAGTATTTTGGCACACAATAGCAATAGATTATTATTTTAAAATAATAAGATGTATTTAGACAAGTGAAAGTCTAGATACTTTAATATTTGAAAAATGATATTTGATTTGATTTAAAGCTAAGGTAGATTGTGACTTGGATGTCAACCAAAATATATGTGCTGAATTAAACTAGCTAAACATTTACATATACTAAGGACCTTTTCCCTGATAATAACAATGTCCCAATGTCGAACGAGATTATGGCTTTTCGTCGTCTGGGGCCTCAGGCCTGTATGGCATGGCTATGCTGGATAAACCTTGGTTGAGGGTTTTATTTTCAAATAATAATAATAATGGAATAATTTTAATCCTTCCATGGATGACTAAGTTTAAGGCTAATTTTAAGTGTAGTGTATAACTTGGTTATGGCCTATGGCCCTATGGGATGCAAAGAAACCCTAGTTTAAAAGCAGAAAAAGACGAGGGTCTTTAATTAATTAGAAGTAGTTGATAGCAACTTAGGAAGGAATGAAAGGAGGTAGTAGCTGAGCCTGAGCCTGAGCCTGAGCCTGAGAGTGAGTGATGCATGCTATTCCATTTCTGGAGTGGCATTGTATACCTGACTCACCCACCCACAATGTGTCACCCACTCACTCACCTACTTCTCCAACCTAGTTAGTGTGGTCAATCATGATTACTGATTCGTGAATGTGGTGTGGGGCAAGTATAAATACTTCTTTTTTAGTAATTTATTTATATGTTTTTTTAAAAGATTTTTTATATTAAAAAATGTTTGAATACAATAAATAAATAAATCTTTTTTATATTATTTTTCTTAAACATAAATACATAATTAATTAATAAATAATATTTTTACATAAAATATTCAAATATGGATTTACTTTTTTTAAAAAAATTAAAAAATAGATCATGTCATAGAAACTCATCCAAATAAATCATAAAACTAAAATATTAGCTGTAATATTAATGAAAAGTGTTATATCCTCTAACATTTTTGATATAACTTTTTAGCTAATTTTCTGTATAAAACTAATTCTTTTCAATTTAAAGACTATAGATAGAATGGTAGAGATATGAAATGAATAATAAAGTATGATTGGTCAGCAAAATAAAAAATTAAAAAGGAATGAAGTCTGATTTGGAAGATTGAGGTTTGGCCATCCCATAGAGAAGTCAACAAAGGTGGAAGGCGGAGACCATATTGATAATTTGATTGCTGCTAAGGCGGCTCCTCCAGAAGAGAAATAAATGAATAATGGAGACTGTGATGGAGGATGTGGAAGAGTACAACTACCGAGAAGTGAGGCTTCCATCTCTCATACCGGTGGTGCCAGAGCCTGAGCTTGAGAGGGAAACAGGGGAGCGGAGAAGAGGAAGGGACATACTGATTGCCGTTGATCATGGTTCCAACAGCAAGCATGCCTTTGATTGGGCTCTCATCCACCTCTGCCGCCTCGCTGATACCATCCATCTTGTCCACGCCGTTTCTGGTTATTACTTATTACTTTCTTCTTCTTCTTATTCTCTTTTATCCTTATTTTTATTCCGTCATGTTTATTTTGTTATTTGTTTGCAGACGTAAAGAACGAGATCGTCTACGACTTAACCCAGGGTCTCATGGAGAAGTTAGCAGTTGAGGCTTTCCAAGTCCTCATGGTTATTTCTTTATTCTTACCATCTTCCTTTAACATAAAACTAATATATAGAAGTTAGTAAAGGGATGTAACTATATAAGTAACTGATTTCTTCCTCTGTAAAGTGAGGTTCATCACCATCACTTCATTTTGCAATATCATTACACTCTCTCTTTCCTGCCATTTGAGTCACAGCTCCCCAAGATTCAACAGTTTTTGTCACGCCTAGATTTTTCTAGGGCTCAACTTCAAATGTACCGTGGACATTCTGATCTAATAGCACCTGTATGATTATGTTGTATGCAGGTGAAAACATTGGCTCGGATTGTGGAAGGTGATGCAGGAAAAGTAATTTGCAAGGAAGCAGAGAGGATTAAACCTGCAGCCGTAGTTCTGGGGACAAGAGGCAGAAGCTTAATTCAAAGGTTTGCCTCTCCATTACCTCTGTATTAGTAAATTCTGCAGTTATCAATACTGTTGTTAATTTCTGATGCACAGGTTCTTTTCTTCTTCTTCAGTGTGCTACAGGGGAGTGTTGGAGAATACTGCTTCCACCACTGCAAAGCAGCACCTGTTGTCATCGTTCCTGGAAAAGGTATGCATTGGTAGTTTTTGTCATGTTTTCAGTGTTGTATTCTCTTGTAACTGAATATCAAAATATTGAAGGAGTTTCATTTCCTTGATTGGCCAGATGCTGGAGATGCGTCAATCGTCTAGGTGGAGCTGTGTACTTATGTCATTTGGCTTGCTTTGTTAATATATCTAACCGTCATGTTTATTGGTATGAAGATTGGTTCTTACTCATTTCCACCAAGAATAGAGTATCATATTCCTGTTCTCCTCGTATATCAGTAGTTGGCAAATGCACTTTTCTAGAACAATTGTTTGGCTGCCTCTGTTCACTAGTTATCGTGGTTTTTTTCAACTATTTTCACATGTTAACCTCTGTCATGTTGCTGATTCAATGGCGTAGTAAATTTTCTCATTGTGCTGTATTAGAATTTACTTGGTGTTACAACTGCTTTTAGAATGTTGAACTACCTGCAACCTTTGGACAGCTTCATTTTTGGGATAGGTTTATTTAAGTTGCTGTTAGATTCTATTGATATATGTTAGTAGTTAACAAAAAAATAAAAATAAAAAGAAAGTTCATCTGTGCACACATAATGGGCACAATTGTAGCGATAGGCTACTGTTTTATTGGACCACAAACAAATATTGTTTGGGAGCCCAATTTTGTGGGGATTCAACTGCCTCAAAGATTGTGCTCTGTACACCTAAGGCTTGGGATGCAAATTGTGTAATTACACCAATTCTTTTACGGTAAGTAACATTCATTCAACTAATAATAATACGAAAAAAAAGGTATGGATGGAGATTTGGAAATTTCCAAGAAGGGGACATAAACGTGGATGCTAAGTTGATGTATGTTTATGATGAAAGCAGAGATAATATAGTTAGTTGCAAGGGAATCTTTGTGGGTTTGGATCGGATAGCCTTGGTTTATTAAATAGAAATGAAAGTTGAAAGTGGTGAAGGGCGGTCCATGTGAGTGAGAGTGAGAGGAAAGAAGAGAAGGTGTAAGGTTGGGCCAATGAAAGGACAACCCAAGATGCATCTCTCGCTATCCACTATCCACACCAACAAAGAGAATCAACAAAATCTTGCCCATGAATAAGACAGTTCCAGTTCCACCCCCCATAACCCAGCCACCACCACTTGTCATAATAATTCACTAATAAGCTAAGCTAAGCTAAGAGAGGCTACTTACTACTTAGAGTGTTAGAGACACACAAAACCACCACTTGAACGAGAGCAAATGGCCACTTTATTGTTTCACTCATTGCTTAGTATGTTTCCACCTTTTAATTGTTTCCGCTTTACCATAAAGTCTTAAGAAGCAAAAATATGAAAACAGAAAGCAGTGAAAAGTTGCCATCAACGCGTTTATGTGACTTGGAATAGTTATTATCCAGCTCATCCTTGTCACACTTAATTTTTTTCCCCTCACTGGCTTTAATTGTAATGTGAAGTTGATACAAAAGAGAGAGTGAGCATTAATATTAAGATTTTATTTATTTATTTATACTATGGTAGCAGTATACAAACAATATATGCTATGTACTTGTTGCAAAGAAAAAGAATCTTGATAATAGGCCCTTTGGAGTGAGCTAATCCATTCAACAGGTCTACATCTCCATCTCCATCTTTAGATTGTTTGGTTCAAGTAGACCTGCAGAGAAATCAACACACAACAATATTAGAATTTATGTCAAGTACTAGCCCCTACCATTAATATTCTTCTTTATGCCCTCACTCAAACTGCACACAACCTGTGCTAATTAACATTTTCATAAAAGGTAAAAAAGGTATGGGAAAGAAACATTGTTGTATAATTGCATGATAAAACAGATCCTTCTTTGGAAATTTGATTCATTCGGATAAAAAGTAGGCATCAAGAAAAATTTCTACGCTATTATCAATGTTAGTGGGGGCTCTAACGTCTCTATCATCCATTAATATCCACTCTCTTTTGCCTCTGCTTTCTGCTTTTAAGATATTAGGCTAAGGAGGGAAAAAGTGATCTTGACATGACACAATTTGTTGTTAGCTACCTGTGAATAGCTGAGAAGGAAATGATGCTGCTCTTGCTTGATCAAAAGCCACACTGTAAAGGTTTTGAAAATCACCTTCCCATGTTGAGGAGGGCAGACTTTGCTGCAATTTGCACATAAACTAAATATCAATTGAGAGTTTGAAAATCACTTATCAAGTTGAACTTTCTGAGTTTGATTACCTTAGACCCATAACAGGGCCAGGGGGTAAAAAGGGAGAGATAGAGAGGGAAACTTACAGTGAAACAGGAGGAATCAAGAAAGGTTTCTGGCATGGATACTGGGGCACTTATGCTCCTTCGAAGACTGATATCTTGAGGGTTTATCCCTGCATCTATTTGTGGTGGGGAATTGAAGTGAAGATAGGAAGCAGGGTTAGCCATGTCTGGTGACATTCCTACTGCTGGAAAACTTGCAGCACAAGCAGGAAACACCTATAAAATACAATTGAGTGCATGTCATCAGCAACATATAATATATAGAAAGCAGTTGATTTGAGATAAAAGAGATTGAGTAGTTACCTCTCTGGCAAAGAGATCATCAATGTTGAAGTCAAGTCTTGGATTCACAGCAGCTAATTTCATTGACAAGAACTGCATATCATGAATATATGATATTATATAAGGTTCACATGACATATGACATGAAGAGAATTGTAATACCGAGTGTTACCTCAACTTGTCGTTGAAGGGACTGGACATAGTTGATGATTTCATCAAGCATTCCAGCTTTTCCAGTAATCTTGTTGCAACCGGGCACTAAATCCTGCAAGAACTTCATTCTCTCACTGATTTTTTCCCTTCTAACCTGCAGGAAGAGAGTGGTTGCTTTGAGTTTGGTGTGGCAAATGCAAAATCCAGTTCCAAGAATAGCATTGTATTTTGGGTAAGTAGAACTCACTCTTTCAGCTAAGCTATGGCTATCAGTGGCTTGGCCCCGACGTGCTCGGACATGAATGTAATCTGGCTTCTGACAAGTTTTTGAATTATCCTTGTTGGAATCATCTCCACTGGCTTGTGTGGCTTTCTTGACCGGAGTTGGTGTGTGATGGTGAGCATCCACTTTGACCCTCTTCTCCTTGTTATCTGAAGCAACATCCTATAAAACAAGAGAAAGGTTCATATATAAAATGATGTATGATGGATTTAGTTTAGGAATTGTTAGTGTGTATGGAAGCAAGTAGCAAGTAGAAACCTTGGTGTTGTGAGGGTTGTCAGTTTTTCTCTTGTTATTAAGAGGACTAGTGTGTTTGCCGTCACCAAGAGAAGGTAGTGGACAACTGGAAGTCCTTGAGATTGCGGAATTTAGATCAAAAGGAGGAGGAGGAGGAGGAGGAGGAGGAGGAGGAGGGAATCCTGAAGGAGAAGAGGTGAATCCCATGAGAAAGTTGTTGTCGAGCTTGGGCCAGGGTACAGCACAAGTGTCAGGCTTGATGGAGTAGTGATCATGATCAGCAAGGCAGGTAGGAGAGCAGCTCTTAACTTGAACAACTGAGACTGAAGAAGAAGAGGAGGAGGAGGAGGAAGAGTATCCTTGATGATGATTGTTGTTGTGTTGTTGGAACTTGATGATTGCCCTTTGCCTTTGAAGGAGAGTCATATCGGCACCACCATTTCCCGAAGCGTTACTGTTGAGACAGTGCAACATGTTCTTTCTTAGAGCAAAGCAACTTGATGAATGAAGTTACGTTATGGGCTCTCTATTTATTTATATCAAGGAGGCAAATCATTATTCTGATTTCGTTTTAAGAGTTTCAAAGACTAGTTATAAGAAAGGAGTGGGGTCTGGGTGTCAAACAGAGAGATGGGCCGGGCCCCCACCGACATGACGCTCACGTGGCCCTCTCCCCTTCGCTTTGACTCCCTACCCCTCCACGTCCTTTATTAACAAAAACTAAATCATCTTAAACCTTGCCTGGGAAATTGTGATTTGTGAGACAAGTCAGAATTTCCTAATGAGCAAGTTTCAAACTGCACAACGACACGTGGCGCGTCTGTTACACCCTTCAAAAATGCCACCACAGCACACACTACACAGCAGACAGCACAGTAGTACCTTGATGAAATGATTAATTAGCACCTCATTATTTGTAAACCCGCCATCCCTTTCCACCTAATCATATGTATGTCTTTCTTTGGTTAGCACTTAGCACCTAGGTTAAAAACAAAGTTTTGTAAATCGTGATCATCATTCATAAATTCAATCTATCTATTTTGTTAATTGACATACAGTAATTCAGTTAGTTGCTGCTAATATATACTTAATCTGTTCAGAGAATATGATTATTATTATTGTGTGTTGATATTAAATCGACTTGCTGAATTGAGAAAGATCATGATTTAGCTTCATTACCGCCATATATGTGAAACATCAAGAAGCATGAAGAAATTGAAGTACAAAATGAAATTGAAAAGCTTTAGCACATAGTTATCAAATTGATAAAGGACTTTGACTAGTCAAACTAGATTGATTAGTGTAAATTCATCGTCATATGCAAGTTGGTATCTACCTCCAAACCAAGTTTAATCACTTAGTAATTTTACTGCCAATGTATGCCTATATAAAGGCTTGAAGCTATGTACTTTAAATTATCTTTCCTCTTAATGAAATGTTGTGAGTTATAAAAAATTCTTTCTTCTCTTATTTATGAGTATTGGGTGAGTTTGAGAGAGTGTAGAAATTATGAATGTTTATGTGTGTTAGAGTGATTATGTGCAAATTACTGTGGTTTATACTAACATTTGGTATCAGAGCTGGTTAATCCAGCATCTGGTTTTAGAGAGTTTGTGAGGTGGGAGAATTCTCACTTTGAGTCAGTATGACAAACATATTCAATATAGTGTGGTCTGGTCCCAAGTTAGATGGGAAACTTGATTATAATTATTGGGAGACTTTGATGTCTATCCATTTGAAGGCCCAGAACATATGGAGCTTCATAGAACCAGGCTTGCAAGAAAGAGCAGATGTTGTCTAGCAGAGGAGAGATCAGTTGGCGTTGTCACAAATTCACCAAGGAGTTGATTACACGGTGTTTGGCAAAATAGCAAATGCCAAAAGCGTCAAAGAAGCATGGAACACGTTGAAGCTGTCGTACAAAGGTGTAGATAAGGCGCAGAAGGCGAAGCTGCAGCCCTTGAGAAAAGAATATGAAAGGTACGAGATGTCTAGCTCAGAAACTGTTGAGCAATATTTTAATCGTGTTACAGATCTTGTCAATAAGATGAGGGTCTATGGAGAAGACATGCCCGATAGCAAGGTGGTGGAGAAAATACTTTGCACCATGCCGATGAAGTATGATCATTTGATTACTACAATATTAGAGTCCCATGATATGGAGACCATGATGATTGCAGAATTACAAGGAACCATGGAAAGCCACGTCAGTAGAATATTGGAGACGACAGAAAAATCAACCGAAGAAGCCTTGAAAAGTAGGGTAAATTTAAACAACGTTGCTAAATCAAGTCATACACAAGAAAGTAGAGGTCGTGGTTTCAATTATCAAAGTAGAGGTAGAGAAAATTTCAGAGGAAGAGGTCGTGGCAATTACAACCAAGGAAGAGGTAATAATTTTGCTCTTTCTAATCAACAAAGAGCCAGAACAAATTTTAGACCAATTAATCGAGGAAGAGGTCGAGGTAACTTTTATCAAGAAAGATTGAATTTCAATTGCTTTCAATGCGGAAAGTATGGCCACAGAGCAGCAGATTGTAGATTCAGAATGATGAACAACAACCAAGCAAACGTTGCAGAAAATCAAAATCAAAATACTGGTGATAATTCTGGTACGCAAACTTCACTTTTTACTAGTGATTCATGTGCTGAATATGAAAATATATGGTACTTGGATAATGCTTGTAGCAATCATATGTGTGGTAGAAAAGAGTTATTTTCTTCGCTAGATGAGTCAATTAAATCATTAGTGAAGTTTGAAGATAGTACAAAGATTCCTATTAAAGGAAAAGGGTGGATATCAATTAGATTGAAGGATGGTTCTCTGAATTATATTTCTGAAGTTTTCTATGCTCCTAAACTTAATTATAATTTACTGAGTATGGGACAATTATCTGAAAAGGGATATAAGATGATAACCTTTCATGGATATTGCACTGTATTTGACAACAAAGGCAGATTTTTAGCCAAAGCAAAGATGACGTCAAACAGAATGTTTCCATTGAAAATTCAACATGCAAACATCTCTTGTATGAGTTCTGAGATTCTTGATGATTGTTGGTTGTGGCATATGCGGTTTGGGCACTTTCACTTTTCTGGCCTTAATTATCTATCAAGAAAAAGACTTGTCTCTGGTTTGCTGAGAATTCATGTTCCTGATTGTGTCTGTGAGATTTGTCAACTTAGAAAGAAGCATAGAGATCCATTCCCTATAGGAAAGTCATGGAGAGCCAGAAGGCTACTTGAAATTGTGCATTCAGATCTTTGTTCTGTTGAAGTCCCAAGCAATGGTGGTAGCAGATACTTTATTACATTTATTGATGATTTTAGTAGACATACATGCGTGTATTTTCTGAAGCAGAAATCAGAAGCATGTGATGTCTTTAAGTCATTCAAGGCATTCATTGAAAAACAAAGTGGCTATAGAATCAAAACTCTGAGAACAGACA
>JASCZI010241673.1:217595-234765 GCA_036250425.1 Stylosanthes scabra
GATAAAGTTTACAGGTTAAAGAAAGCTTTGTAGGGTTGAAACAAGCACCAAGAGCATGGTATAAGAAGATTGATTCTTACTTCATTCAGAATGGTTTCAGACGATGTCCGTTCGAGCATACCCTCTACATCAAGTTCGTTGAACCTGGAGATATCTTGATCGTGTGTCTCTATGTTGATGATTTGATCTTTACCGGCAACAATTTGAAGATAATTTCAAAATTCAGGGAGGCAATGATAAAGAATTTTGAAATAACAGATATGGGCTTGATGTCTTATTTTCTTGGCATCGAAGTTATTCAGAAAGATGATGGAATTTTCATTTCTCAGAAGAAATATGCAAGTGATATTTTGAAGAAATTTCAGATGGAGCATTTAAAGCCGGTTCCAACTCCAGTTGAAGAGAAGTTCAAACTGCTAAGAGAAGAAAAAGGAAATGCAATGAATCCAACTTATTACAAGAGTTTGATAGGAAGTCTGAGATACTTGACTGCAACCAGACCAGATATTGTTTTCGGAGTTGGATTGCTTAGCAGATTCATGGAAGAGTCATGTTCTAACCATTTGCAATCAACAAAAAAGATACTTCGTTATATCAAAGGCACTTTAAATCATGGTATTTATTATGAAAATACTAATGAAGTGAATCTTGTTGGTTACACTGATAGCAATTGGGCTGGAGATATAGAAACAAAAAAAAGTACTTCAGGATATGTTTTTCATCTTGGTTCTGGTGCAATTTGTTGGTCATCGAAGAAGCAACCAATAGTAACTTTATCAACAGCAGAAGCAGAATATATAGCGGCAACAAGTTGTGCAACGTAAGCAGTATGGTTAAGAAGAATTCTTGAAGAATTGAAGGAGAAACAAAGTACTCCAACAACAATATTTTGTGATAACAAGTCAGCTATTGCACTTTGCAAAAATCCAGTGTTTCATGGAAGGTCAAAGCATATTGATATTCGATTTCACAAAATTAGAGAATTGGTGAATGATAAAGAAATTTTAATAGAGTATTGTCCGATAGAAGAACAAGTAGCAGATATATTTACAAAGCCATTGAAGATCGAATTATTTTACAAGTTGAAGAAGATACTTGGAATGATTGATTATGCAAGTTTGATTTAAGGGAGGTAGTGTTGATATTAAATCAACTTGCTGAATCGAGAAAGATCATGATTTAGCTTCATTACTGCTATATATGTGAAACATCAAGAAGCATGAAGAAATTAAAGTACAAAATGAAATTGAAAAGCTTTAGCACATAGTTGTCAAATTGATAAAGGACTTTGACTAGTCAAATTAGATTGATTAGTGTAAATTCACCGTCATATGCAAGTTGGTATGTACCGCCAAACCAAGTTTAATCACTTAGTAATTTTACTGCCAATGTATGCCTATATAAAGGCTTGAAGCTATGTATTTTAAATTATCTCTCCTCTAAATGAAATGTTGTGAGTTATAAGAAATTCTTTCTTCTCTTATTTATGAGTATTGGGTGAGTTTGAGAGATTGTAGAAATTATGAATATTTATGTGTATTAGAGTGATCCTGGGCAAATTACTGTGGTTTATACTAACATTGTGAAAATGATGGTTCGGTTGCTTGCTTGGACGAGAGTGGTAGGAACCAGTCCAGAGAGGATGAAGGCAACTTCCATTATGATTACCACCACCACCTAATGTTTAATGGGCCCTTTATTTTCCTTCTCAAACTTTGATGTATGCATGTCATTATCCTCTTCCTCAATCCTCAATCCTCAATCCTCATAGCTTATTGTCTCTCTACTCTAGGTCCCCTCTTTACACCATTTTGCAAATTCAAATGACCTTAAGCACACACCTAAAGCCAAATGCCCAAATGCATGGGCCCTTATTTCCTCCATCACTCTCAACACAAAATTAAACTACTCTGTCCCCTTCCCTCTTCCCTTTCTTATTCTAGCTACTCTAATCCCTTTTTTTATTTATAAAAAATAAAAATTCCTCAGGTAGCAATAAGCTCTCCATCCTTATTATTCTCTTTCTCTTTGACCAACTCTAACTCTTCATAAATACTCTGCATTATTGATTTATTGTATCCTCAAGAACGACCTTATTTTATTATTTTCCGAACCTCATTTCCTTTAATTTATCTCTAACTCGTTTACATAATAATGTATGCTTGACAGTTAACACTCCTTCGATCTTCACCACAGGAATCGATAGTTGGAGCATTGATAATTAATTTATAGGATTAGACATTTTCTGTTAATAATTTATGAGTAATTATAATATAGGGCAAGTTACTTGTATAAGTCATATACATCTATAATTTATTCATTTACATCATTCTCTAAATAATGATCAGATTGCTTCATTTTAACAATTTATATGGAATCAGTAGTAGGGTGTTTTGGTTTATAAGATCCCTCATTGACTGCCACAGATTTTGAGTTTTTTTTTTTCAAAAATAACTTATATTACTTTTGGCCTAACCAATAAGTATAAGATGATTCATGATATGAAAATCATAATTTTTTAGTCATACTTCCTACTACTTTTATTCTCATATATAATATGAATCAACTACCAATAGATACATCATATATTATATTGCCATGCAATATTTAAGTTTCAAAATTTTACCCAAAATATTATATATTCATGCATATGCCAAATGTGCTTAGAGCCATTGGATCTTGAAGAAATACTATTCTTTTCTGTATGAACATATCATATATAATGTATTTATTGGTAGTTGGTTCATATATAATATAAAAATAAAATTAATAGTAATTATATAACAAAAAATATATGATTTTTAATGTTATAGATTCCAAATTATGAATTTCTGGCTCTAGGCACATTTTGCATATGTATGAACATATATTTCACTCATGTCAATATTTTGTATTATTTCATTACCATTTTCATGAGAAGGTAGCTTTCATCAAACCAATATAAGACATTAGCAATAATAATCAGTAAAAGTAAGTCTAAATGAAATTCAAATACGACCCTTGCTTCCAATATCAAATAGCAATAATTATTTGAACATTTTAATTTAGAAAAGTTTTAGAAGTCATAATTAGCTTGTCATGTTAGTCTTATAAGTAACTATAGATTAAATTAATTTTTAATACATTCTTTGAATGAAAATGATGGTAACCATCTCTCTCTTATAGATTCATGGAATGTAAACCCAAACACACATTTTAACAGAATCCGTGGCAGGGTGTAATATATTCGGAATCAGTGGCATCTTTGCCGCCGATTCTTTCCATTTCATATATAGAAAAGCAGAATCCGTGACAGGCTGTAATGGATCTTATAAATTCTAAGATCCTGCAACCGGTTTCTATATAAATTTGTATTTCAGCATAATCTGATCAATATATAATAAATGGTGTAATTAAGTAAATTACGGTTGCAAGCCATTTAAATTAGCAACTTGTCTTATAATATAATGTAAGAAGTTACTAATATTTTATTTCATAATGATTATCCAGAAGCGTTGTCTTTAGACTACCTGAGAATTAATTAAGAGCAAATCTAATGATTGAACTATAATAAGATAAATGTAGTTTAAGTTAGTTAGAAGCATGTCAGGAAGAAGAAATTAGTGTGCAGTTGATGAAAACATTAGAGCAGAGTTTGAGGTCTGTTCTTACGTTATTTCTTTGTGTCTAGAATCTGATAAGTGATATGATTTATTGGCAGTAGCATCAGAATTAGAAACATGTCCCAACGACAACAATAAATAATTGATGTAGGCCTTCTTCTTATCTTATCTAATTGAGTATAGTATATTATGAATAATAATTGAGTTATGGCAATACATATAGAAAGTAATAAAGAAGCAGATCCAATGTATAGGGAAACCTAGTTGCTGCTGCTCCCCTCCATTGTAGTAATTAATACATAGGGCAGGGAGTAAAGTAAAGAAGAAGCTTAGTTCAATTTGGTGCTTGGAAACTTCTTCTGTTGCTATCTATCTATATATATATCCACATTAGCTAGGTTAGGGTGGTCCACTTTGCAATTCATGACTATGGGCTTCGTTCTCTTGTTAAATGGCAAACACATTCACCCCCAAATTTTGATGAATTACACTGCACCATATATTGAGAAGTGAGGACTACCTCATCAGAAGAATCTAAATAATGATATTCCTTCTGTATCACCGAAAGTGATAGATAGGATGGCTAATGAATTATAATTTTACTATGAATGCAAATAAAAGGTCAAGGATGATGATAGATATAGATGAAAAGATTGACTGGTTTTTCAACTTTCAAGTTCCAAGCAAGCTGATGATGACGTTTGCATCCACCGTACCTTTTAAGTTTCTCTTAGTAGTACTCATGCTCTCATCACATGCATGTGCAGATTAATTGGTTCGGTAAACTTTGTCATTTTTATGTATGAATGAAAAAAGAACTACATAGACACATGACAACTCACTTGATCAAAGACGTACGTAGATGAAGACCAAGAACCCGATTATTGTGCTGCTGCTGTGCAACCATTTTTTAAACTGAATTTCTAATTATGCTTACGTCAATAATTAAGTAAAATATATATAATAGTGACTAGAGAAAGAGAGACAATATCACATGAAAGTTAGCTAGGGAGCAGTCTTGCTTTTTAGATAAACATCACTTGTATCAATGGAAATACATATTTGACTCTAGATGAGGATAGGGAGTGCTTCAATTAAAGCATTTAATTAACAAATCATATGGATTTGTTCCCATCTCACAACTATCTGCATATCATTTTATTGTTGATTGTTTTCTATGAATGGTACCTCAACCCAACTCATTATGTACCTGTGTAATTATGTTCCCCTACCAACCAGTTATGCATAAGTATATATATACACATAAATGAATAACATAATTCTGTTTTATATCATTATCTAACTAGCAAAATGGCAATACAGAATGTCATGCATCGATTAATTAAATTTAAATAAATTAATGACAAGAAGAAGCACTTAGCTTGCACTCGGAAATGGTGATCCATCTCTTCTCTTTGTTCCAATATTCTAATGCTCAAGAAAGGAAAAAACGACATGGAAATGTGATCAATGTTTACTGGGCCAACATGGCAATCAAATCCAAATGAAAGTTATTATACATTTCTATGTTAATTGTTATACTTTTGCTGTTGGATCTCACTATCGCCACCTCCCCAACAAACACACATGGAATGTTTCATTTGCATTGCTACAACATTTTCTCAAGTAATTAAGTACCTAATAAGCACAATAAATAGTAGGTTCTTGATTGAAAATAAAATGTAGAATGAAAGCAGCGATCCTGAAATGTGGTCCACTTCTGTATGTAGCTAGCTGTAACTGTCTCTGAGAAAAAACACTGACATCATACCCTCCCTAATTAATTAATAACCATCCTCGACCTCCAGGTTACAAAATTGAAATGTTTTTGCATCATGACCACTTCAAACGTACGTACATTGTTTTCCACTCATGACTCGCAATAATTAATGATGTGGGACTGGAATTGATCTATCAAGCATAGCATGGGAATGAATAAGTCATTGAATTCTATGATTATGGTTGGTTGGATATAAGATATAAGTAAGGTCAATAGGATTTAGGGAGGGCCAGCTGTAGTGGATCATTCTCCTTATTATTATTCACTAAATATCACGCAACCTAACAAGCTTGCTTATACACACACAAAAAATCTCGAGTGTATGCCACTCACAGTCACAGATCACAATAATGGTGCTGACTGGAGACACTACTCATCAAACATTTTCAACGATTGATGCTCCAAAACTTAACGGGCTTTAAGCCTCTATTCTTACAGGTTTTTTTACTCCAAACCTTAAACTGAAAGCCCATGTTTTGGGCATTAACTTAAAGCCCATTTAATTCTATATACCTGAAAAGAAACGCTAAGCGGGCTGTATTGATCTCACTCACCTTCGTTTGTTGTTAATGGAGCTAATGATTCTGGGCTTTAGCCCCGTCTTAATACCGAAAGAAAATGGATCTATTTATTCAACTAAGCAGAGAGAACATCTGAGGGGTATTTTGGTTTATATTATTTTGGAATGTTTTCTAGGATTAGGGACTTAGGGTTAGTGATTTGGGAGATGCAATGCATGTTTTGAGAATTATAATTTAGATAGAGTATTTTGGGAATGTAATTAAAGGAATTTGGAACTGATTTCCAATCTAGTTAAATGAATAAGTGGTTATAAAAAGAGAGTGTGACTCACAATTTTTTTTATTGGTATACTATTTGTATATTTATTTTCACCAATTAAGTTTAACAAAATTATTTATTTTATGCTAAATAAAAGATTATTTTAATGTCAAATAATACAAAAAATAATATCAAAATAAATTTTTATTTAATATCAAAATAATTTTTTGTTTGATATAAAATAAATAATTTAGTTAAATTTAATTGACTAAAATAAATGCACATCTAAAATTATTAATTTTTTTATATACATATACTTACTTAGCATTACTATAATTTTTTTGACCCTAAATGTTGAAGCACTCGCTCTATGTAGATGATATAAGAATAATGCAATGATATCATAAATGGCACAAACAATTCAATAAATAAACGTTTGAAAGTACAAGAATAAAGGTGGTAGCTACTAGTAGAAGTATCACCTTTTGGAATGTTGGTTCTTAACAAAGATCCGAAAAATTGCAAAGATCTCATAACCGAAAACATAATAAAAAAAATTAAAAATCTATATGTGCATTAAAAATTAATAATTAAATTAGTCATCATGAATTTGAGAATAAATATTTTTTTTACATATTTCAATTATGTATTTTATATAAATAACTGATTTTAAGTGTCATTATTTGGTTTAAAAAAAAATTGACAAAAAATTTTTTATGTTGACTTATTTTTAGTAATAAAAATAATTTTTTTAAAAGATATAATTTATATTTTTTAAAATTATTTTTGTTAAAAAAATATATTTTATATTATATTCAAATATAATTGACAAATAAAAAATATTATTATATGAAATATTTAAATATAAAATTACTTTCATTTTTATAAAAAAATTTTAAAAGAAATTCTCAAAAAATATCTTTTGTAAAAAGTTGGCCCTACATCCAACATCCACCTAATATGAATGGAAAAAGAAACGTTTATTATAGAGAAACACTACATCCCCTCAAATGGTTGCATAGATAGATACATCATAAATAGTAAAACCAAGAGTGAAATCTGGCATATCAAGTGCAATTGACCATTAGGCATTAAGGCATATACATACAGCTATGTGCTGTGGATTGCATATTAATTTGCATTTGCCGACAGATATTTTGGTTGAGCTTGAGAGAGAAGATATATAGTAGTGAGTAGTCCTCGTAGCTGTGATCCCTGGCCTGCTTGATGCTTTCATTCTAAATGAGAACATCCATCCCATTCATAAAACACTTGAAATATGTAAAACACAGAGGTGTGGGGAGGTGTTTGCGGATGAGGCAGAAATGTTAAAATTCTTGAGTACTTGTAAGTTATAATCCACATGTAGAGCTGTCAATCAAACCCCGAAGTTCCTTGTCCACAGAAACAAGTTTGAATTGTACTAGGAATAACATTTTTTGGTTTGAAATCTTGAAGAGGAACCAGATTCATAACTTTTATTTGAAGTTGATATTCTCACCCTCTTCTGTTCTGTGGCCGTAACAATGTTTGAGATTCGCTTAATTGTTAAGTGTCCCCAATAATTGCTGAAATTAAAGTGGATTATGGAACTTATAAATTAAGGAGACAGCATGCAAGCAATGCATGCATGCACATACCACTAGTTTAAGTTTGAGATTGATGGCTGGTTCTTCAAACTGTGGGGAGTCATCATCATGGACAGCAAAACAGAACAAGCTGTTTGAGAAGGCGCTTGCCAAGTACGACAAGGACACACCGGAGAGGTGGCATAATGTGGCCAGGGAAGTTGGTGGGAATAAGACTCCTGAGGAAGTTAGGAGGCACTATCAGATCCTCTTGGAGGATGTCAGAAGCATTGAGTCTGGCCATGTTCCCATTCCCAGCTACAAGAACAACAACAACAATAATCCTAGAACTTAACAACTTATATCTATCTATCTATCTATATGCTTCTCACGCTCCCCTTCTTCACTTTTTTATTTACCAATACCACTTTCTATATGTAACCAATAATTATAGAGTATGACTCCGTCCGTCTCCCTCTTTCTCTTTTTCTATTCTGTAACATCATAAATGAAATCATCAACTATCCTTTTTCTTTCTGTAAACGTCACTCAAACGATATAGCATACTACGTATACAAGCATTATTCATTTTTCATTGCGTACTTAATTACTCCAAAACTACGCCATTCATCTATTTCGCTGCCGAATTATTGCCTACTAATTAAGTTGGTTCATTGTTATAACACCCCAACCCTACAAAATACTTTTTATTATTATTTTATATTCTACACAATCTCTTAGAATTGAATATTATTCTGCCACGCTGCGGCTTCTTTCATATCAGTATATCACTACCTTTTGCAGATGATCAAAATTACCTACTCTAATAACCAAAACATTATGGAAAAGGACTACTGGCTCAACCTATATATATGAAATGAAACAGAAAATAAATAAATAATAACGATAACGATAACCGGAGTGTCTGGATTACTAATAAATTCACTAACCGATAAGAAAATCAGTTGACCTCCTGAACTATTATTATTTGGTTACAAGTTTATTATTTAAAAGAGTAAAGCATCGTTTTCGTCTTTAACGTTTGGTATAAATTTTAAAGATGTTTTTAACGTTTAAAATGTCTTATTTATATTCCTAATATTTTAAAATCGTATCAATCTTGTTTCACTACAACTTTATTATAATAAATTCCAATAATTTTTTTTACAAATACAAAATTAATTAACCTACAATTTTTTATATATAATTTTGATCCACAATTATAATTGAACAACTCAATAACAATAAGATTTGGATGAGAAAGAAAAAATATTATGTATTTCTTTTTTTTTAGTTTTTATGTTATATTTATATGATGAGAAAAACAATAATAGCCTTAAATAAAATAAATTTGTGATTTATAAAATTTTAGTATTATAAACTAACATCTATATGCATGCATTCATTAGTAATTTTTAGCATTACTTCATAGTGAAACAAAGTAAAACGTTAGCCACATAAATATAATATTTTAAATATTAGGAACATATTTAACACCTACTTCCATCATTGATTACGAAAACTATATTTTATTCTGAGAAAAAATTCTAATATTACGGTAGCTAGTAATGGAGTGTGTGTTTCCATATAATACCGTCTAAAGCTCTCACGTGGGTCCAAAGTATGAATTAATAAGGCGAATTTAATAATGGCGTAATTGCGTAGTGAAAAAGCATATAGACTTCCATTCCATGTGGTATGGTTAAACGAGCGATGACAATATATAACACCAGTTTCCTCTTGTATTGCTTTAATTACTTAATTATGTTATTCAAGTCATCATAAAATAAAAGTCATTTGACTCATTTCATTTTATCCTAACAAGAATTCTGCCTTCATTAACATTTAACATGATAATTTATTGACTCGTTCTTTCTCTAGTCCCTTGTTATGGGTTTTAACATATGCATAATCATATCATATGGTACACTAATATAAGTTCAGTTTATCCAATTGGACAAATAGGTTTGCGTCTTGACAACTGCTTTACATACACCTTTTACATATATGACAATAAATATAAACATTGGCATTAATATATACGAAACAAAGTATTAATTTACAAGGATAAAGCTTAGTTTAGATTCCTGAGTCATAACCGTACCATACCCCATAGTTTAAGTTTAATTAATTAATAAAGAGGGGTGGCGCTAATTAAATGATAGAAAGAAGAAATTAATTGATAAGCTGAAGAGGGTAGTCATGAATGCAATCTTGCCAAGGATTTCTGGGAGAAGGCTTCACATGTTTCAAAGCAACCCAAACGGCACTGTTACACTTGAATCCACTCCCAAAAGCTATCTGCCACACTCTCTGTCCCTTCCTCACTCTCCCCTTCGCCTCCGTGTACGCCAACTCGTACCATATCGAACTCGATGACGTGTTCCCGAACCTATGCAGCGTCATTCTAGAAGCTTCCACGTCCTCCCCCCTCAGCTGCAGATTCTTCTCAAGCTCGTCGATCACCGCCCTCCCTCCAGCATGGATACAGAAATGGTTGAATGCAAGCTTGAAATCAGGGGTGTAAGGCTTCACCTTCGCATTCAACATCTTCTTGGCAACCAGCCTGACCAAGAACACAAGCTGCTCACTTATGGGGAGAACCAAAGGACCCAGCGTCGTTATGTTAGTCTTGAGAGCATCACCAGCAATGGCCATCAGATCTTTGGAAAGCGTAACCCCTGTTTTGCCTGCATCGTCTTCTTCCTGAAACACGCATCTGTAGGCTTTGTCATCTGAACCTTTGTGCGTTCTCACTACATGAACAAGCTTGTACTTGGAACGCCGCCTATCGGAGCTTTTGTTGGAGAGAAGCACGGCAGAAGCGCCCATGCGGAACAAGCAATTAGGGATCAGCATTGATTTCTTGTTCCCTAAGTACCAATTCTGCGTGATGTTCTCTGTGCTTACCACGACTGCGTAGGTGTTTCTATGAACTTGAAGCAAGTCTTTGGCCATGTCGATGGCTATGACTCCTGCACTGCAACCCATTCCAGAAATATTGTAGGTCCTTGTGTCCCCCCTGAGCTTGTACTTGTTGACGATCATGGCGGAAAGCGAAGGCGTAGGGTTGAACAAGCTGCAATTCACGATGAGGATTCCGATTTGTTTGGGATTGATGGCGGTGTTGGCAAAGAGAGTGTGGAGCGCCCCAAACATGACCTGCTCGGCTTCTTGTCTTGCGGCGGCCATGGAGGGCTTCGGAGGGATGGCATGCATAGCTTCGGGGACGTAAGTTTCTTCCCCGAGACCAGAGCGTTCCAAGATCTTGCGCTGGAATTGAAGGGCAGAGTCGTCAAAACGAGCAGTGAGTGCGGAACGTTCCATGAAGAGGTTGTAGTCCACTCGGAGGTGGGGAGGGGGGCGGAAGCATGAGAAATCGATGAGGTAGACGGACCTGGGACGGGTGATGACGTAGAGGGTGGCGATGATGACGATCACGGCGAGGATGATGATGAGATTATTGTTATTGTGGTGGCGGAGGGAGAGAGTGAAGAGGTGGTGGTTGATGAAATGGGTGATTAGAGAAGCCTGGTCACTCATGGTGATGGTGGTGCATGCAATCAACTTAATTAAGTATGTAAAATGCAGTAGTAACATGTATATGTATATATAAATAGGAGGTAATTAAGGTGCAAGAAGCAAGTTACAAGTTGTTGGAGTTGGCTGCAACTGCAACAACTACCTGATATAAATATAGTTTGGGAGGGTACACCGTACACGTATATATGGATGGAAGCTTGCGGAAACAAATTATTAGCAATGCAAAACATTTAATTTCATATTGAATTTCTAATTACATGTACTAAAATATAGAATATTTTATTTAATACAAGGATAACATTGAACATTGAATTCACATGTTAAAAAGAAGAAAATAATACTTTACTCCTTATTGGTTAAATTAAGTATGTGCAATTTAATAGTGTATGTCTTTTTAAATCACTGAGTGTCTTATGGTTTCATGTACAAATCTGAATACTCTATTTTATAGCGAATTATGTCTAATATGGATGCGCGGTTCAACTGAAGCAGTTAATTAACAGCAGCACATTAACCCTAGCTAGCTATCACCAAGTTCGTTGTACTTTATTTTCATTCGCAGGCCAAGGAGTTAATTAATTAGCAAAGTTCAGGTTTCGATCGATCAGCAACACCTGCATGCATGATGCATGTGCCCTATTCTATTCTATCCCTGACTTTTACGCCAAAGTCACCAAGTTACGTTTCCCATACAGACTCTTTGCCAGTTTCAGGATGGATTCTGATTCTCATTGAATCCGCAAACGCAATAAACTAAGCTTTCATTGGCATTCTCCTTCTACATAAACTGTTCATTTTTGGCCATGCTTTCTAATTAAGTAAACTTAAATGGTAACTCATAACTGACAATACATTTTGTCTCTTGTGAAAAGGTGTATGACACCCTATGCTTTCTAATTAAGAAAACTATAACTCGAGAATCTTAACTCTTTCTTCGCAAACATACACTCTTGTTGGCTTGTCATACGTACGCTCAACTTTTGGCCATGTATGGCTGATGACTGATGAGTGATGAGTAAGTTCATCAACACCATCTTTTGACGCTTCATGTTTATTACTTCAAAATATGGAACTCTAATCTCTACTTTAACTCTACCCCGGGTAAATGTCCCGCGGTTATCACTATAAATTTAATATGAATGGCAAAATGTATCTTTGATTACAACTTTATTTATAGGTAATTATTCACATTATTTTATGTTTTGGACGAGTAGTCGCTCCCATTTCCCTGTAACTTCTCGTCACGCCAATTTTTTTTTTTTTTGGACAAGTGCACAAACACAACACACCACACTCACACACACATTTTAAAACTCTCCTTTTCCACAAAGGAGATTCGAACCCATGTGGCTTACCGCAACATGTTTGCCATTAGGACCAAGCCTCAGCCACCCATTCTTTTTTTCTTTCATCATACTACTAGAGTACTAGTCTGTTTTTTTTTTTGTTGGTATTATTTAATCAGTCTAGTCTTCTCGTTAATTTTTCTGTTATATTTTGTACTCAACGTCCAATTTTTGTGTATTGAATCACGATGAGGCCCTATTGAAATGGGCTTGACTTTCAAAATCTTGAAATGGAACCTACTGTATGAAATGGGAACCTGAAAGATAGCCAATCCACTGACCCAAAAAAAAAAAGGCGCCAAAGAAAAATAAAGAAAGGAAGCAATCCTCACAAGTTTGGAATTTGTTTGATGACCAAAATAAGTAATTTGTTTTTGGTAAACAAGCGGGTCAAAAGCCCGAAAAATATCAATTTGTCATTCTTTTGGTTTGTCATGGGCTCATGGCAAAAAAATTAATTTGTCATTGTCACCGTTGTTTCATATCTACGTCATCGTTCTAGAAGCTGGCCATTTTATAATAGAACCATCAGGTTTTTCAATTGAAAAGATGACTACTCTCCTGAATCCTGCCTCCTGATTTTGACATATTCATTATTCAAGAACTCCTCCGTTACACTGTCTCAACGAATGTATGATTATATTTGAGTATGTAGTACCATGCTTATATTTGAGTTACTTCCATTTTCTGGTAATGAATGATTGATTATCTTATCTTAACTTCCAATTATCAGTAATATTTTATTTATCCTGAAACATGTATGATTTCTGTCGATAGTTGCCAGCTGCTACTAGTTCCTAAAACGAGAGAAAGCATGATCAAATATTGATGTAGAAAGTAGAAAGAGAACGGTAAAACCTCTCAGGGTTATAATTCTGACTATTTCATATGTTTTTTTTGGTAATGGACTATTTCATATGTGATGGGATTGTTTATGAAGAACCAGTAGTACACAAATTCATATTCAGAGGTCAAAAACGAGAATCACAGAGCAACGAGAACCATAACACATACTCAAATCACAAACCAACGCCAAATCTTAAGGACCATGAACCCACATAATCAAATCAAAAACCACTACCCATCCCTATTCATCAAACTTCATACTAATTCCTCCAGTTTCCATCAGAAGCACCACCTCCCCTTGAGTAACGGGATCCACCATCTCCGTACCCACGGTCTCGCCCACCTCCGTAACCACCTCCTCCATAGCCACCTCCACCGTTACCACCATAGCCTCCTCCACCACCGCTACGGTTGTACCCACCTCCACCTTCACGCCGGCCTCCATATCCACCACCTCCTCCTCCTCCACGGCTGTAACCGCCACCACCTCCATATCCACCACCGCCACCGCCTCCACCCCTGCCGCGGGACTGCGCCTCGTTCACAGTGATGTTACGGCCATCAAGATTCTGACCATTCATCCCCTCGATGGCATCCCTCATGGCCTGCTCTGTGGCGAAGGTTACGAATCCAAAACCCCTCGACCTTCCAGTCTCACGATCGTTGATAACCTGAACAAGAAAATTAAGGAAATTCTTCAGATCTGGCTCAGCTTCCAATTGAAAATTCCAGCAAAAGAGAAGATTATATATATAAAAAACCGATCGATCTTCGCCTTTGAAACAAAGATGAAGATGAACGTACCAATTGATGTGAGTAATAAAAGAATGATTATAGTAACACAAGTATCATAGATGAAGTAACGGAAAACAGATGAGAGTGAGAGAGCACAGATGAGATCAGATCATCAAAATCGAAATCCGAATGGTGTGAGATCCGATCCCTCCGACAAACGGACCTTGGATTCGACGATCTCGCCATAGGAAGAGAAGGCTTTCTCGAGAGCTTCGTTGTCGGTGGCCCAGGCAAGCCCACCAACGAAGCAACGGTACTCAATTTCAGCAGAAGCCATATGGAAATCGTAACTGACAGAAATGGAACAAGGCTGGAAAGGAGGATTATGTAGAATCCACCTTGAAAAACTGTTACCCTAGTGACCTTTTTTTATAGACGAGGGAATGAGCTGCACCCTGCATGGTCACTCATTACTTAACTAACTAACTAACTAACTAGGGTTACCAACAATCTCCACCGACTGCGCCTCCTGTACTGCAATTCTCTTTGCTTATCCTTGTTTGGTTACCAATTTTAGTCTAATATAATCTAATTACTCCTTGATCACCAAACAAAACCTTAATTTTATTCCTTTCAAATCAATTAATAGGAAAATATTACCTAAAATAAATAGAATAGTGAATCGGGAATAAAGTTGTGACGCTAACAAACAAGAGTGGCTGTGGCCTGTGGATTCGGAAGAGATAAGCTGGCGCTGGGCCTGCCTCAACAGTTATAAATGATAAGCGTTGACGCTCTCAACTTGGCAGAGTGGGTTACCATGCTTAAGCTTAAGGATTGCTACTATATTTTATTATCAAATATACAAAACATTAATGCCTGCTTGGATTTAATACACTATCAATAAGTTTATTTATTTTATAAAGATGGAAGAATTTGATTATATGCTTGAAATATGATACTACATAACTGAACTAATTAGAAGGTTCAATCATCAAATGTGTATACCAGATCTATTCATTCTACTTATCATAACGAGGGAAACGTAGAAAAGGAAAGCATCCATATTTTATCAGCATCTTAAATATCTCAAATTAGGTTACCATGATATTGATGGCATGACGTTTGTAGTGCACAATAGAAAATATCTGATAGGTGCAAGTACTAATTCATCCGTCACCCCCAAGTAAATATCTTTTCTACCAGCTACTTGCTTTCCTGCCGTTTCGCCTTTTTTTTTTGGACTGTGGGCTTTGCTATTATGTGGCCCATCGTTGGCATCTTTTTTTTTGGGCTTTAGTTTCAAATTAATCATGTCAAGACCCAAAAAATAGTAATTAACACTTTAACAGCGTAAAGCCATCAAAGACAGGCGGAGCTGGGTCAAGTTTTTAGGGGCTAGGTGGCCTAAGTTTTTGGTAGGAAAACAACAATAATTATTATCATCAATCTGATAATTATATTTGTTTTCCTATATTAGTCTAAAATCGATAACGTTAGCTAAACCCAATATGATTAGCGTCTTATTGAATCAAAACGTTAAAATCGATCCACACCATCGCAACTGTATACAATATGATTAACGTAATAATCGAGAAGTCAAAGTTTGGGGTTTTGAATATAGTTTCTTCACCAAAAAGCAAGGCATGATTTGACTAAGAAATCAATAATCAATAATTATTAGTGAAACCCGAGTTGTTAATTGGCCCATTATTATTCCATTCAAATTCAACGCTCAATAAATAGCATGGATAAAATTGTTTAAAAATATTTCCCTCATTATTCAAAGATGACTTTGTTTTTCATTTCTTTTTCTTTTTGGGTATGATTCAACAGAAGGATTTGGATAAACTTGCACGCATGGAAGTAATAATAATGAATGTAGTTACCAACTTACCATTACCAAATTCATCATAGGCTTGCTCTGTTTAGTAACACTTGCATTGTGGGGGGACCACAATGGGTTGGAGTTTTATATGCACATTTCCAGTTCCAGATTACACATCCTATAGCAAAACTTTAATCATGTTTTTCGGAAATAAATAATTATTTAAGAAGGAAAGTCTACAATGGATCAAGTTTATGGTGAATTAAGTGGAATATTCTCTAATGAGTGGTTGTAATTTTATAATGAATAATAAAAATAAAATATAAAAAAATTTTAATCACTCATTTGAGAATATTCCACCTTGTTCATTATGAATTAGTTTCATCTTAAACAAAGCCTTGTTTACCATCTCACTCTCACCTCTGATTGATTAAATGATTATTACACAAGTTAGCCAGGTATTTTATTTATATTTTATTACTATCTCCTTAATTGTTTTTTGAATTTCATGTGAGCTTAGTTTGTATTGGATGTTTAACAAACTGAAATGAATCAATTTTATTCAACTTTGGAGTTGTTAATTATTTTTCCTTCCTTTCTTTAAAACCTCAGCAAATTTACAGGAAATCAATTCATCATCCATGAAGATTAGTTTGATTTTGTTCTCTAGCCACTACTACATTAATTCGGTATCTAATTATATATTAAAGCTATATATATATTAGAGTAATACATCGTGGTGTCTGCTTATCACGTAAGCACACTTGAAGTCTTAAGAGGACCCATTAGGGATTTAAATAAACATATTTCTTTATATTAATTGTTAATAACCACTATCATCATGCTTAGTACTTTTTGTTCATAGTTCAAGTCTATGAACAAAAAGGTCCTGTAATTAACACACATATATATAATCAAATCAAATCATGCACATCTCATCCCAATTGCGTGCCCCCAACTTACATGATTTCACTAATATCATAATGATACTATCTAATAGTATTCTAGAATCTTAATTATGCATACTATAAAAGTAAGAGTGAAACGATATGAGCAACAATTTGTATAGGGATAAATACGAAAAACAATCAATTAATACTTGACCTTTTTTTTTTTTTTTTTTTTTTTTTTTTTTTTTTTTT
>JASCZI010241673.1:247557-264973 GCA_036250425.1 Stylosanthes scabra
CGCCAAAGGGTGTGCTTTTCTCGTTTCCCTGTTTCATTATATTCAACATCATAAATAGCATATAATATCCTAAAAGAATGTATTATCATCATAACATGAATCAGATTAGCCTACTTGCATGAAGGCTTAGAACCCAAAGTTGTGCACCGAGATGTAAAATCTAGTAACATCCTTTTGGACAAAAATTGGAATGCCAAAGTATCCGATTTTGGACTAGCCAAGCTCTTAGGCTCTGAGAAAAGCTACGTCACAACGCGTGTAATGGGAACATTTGGGTTAGTTCTTTTCTTCTTCAGTGATTAAGCTTCAGTTATATCTTATGATCGATATGTATAAAGTTCTCTTAGACATTGACATGAATGAAAACACACGCCTTTTGTGCAGATATGTTTCACCTGAGTACGCAAGCACGGGAATGCTTAACGAGTGCAGTGATGTGTATAGCTTCGGGATTCTACTAATGGAGCTAATTACAGGAAGAAGTCCCATTGATTATTCCAGACCACCTGCAGAGGTGATTCCATGATTATTTTTCTTCAGGTTTTGTTCCTTCTTATTGATTCTTTTGTTTGATGTGCATCAGATGAACTTGGTAGACTGGTTTAAGGGAATGGTAACAAGTCGTCGCGCCGATGAGCTAGTTGATCCGTTGATTGAAACTAAACCCCCTCCAAGATCTCTGAAGAGAGCTTTGCTGGTTTGTTTGCGTTGTATAGACTTGGATGTGGTTAAGCGACCGAAGATGGGTCAAATTGTTCATATGCTTGAAGCTGATGATTTTCCATTTCGTTCTGTAAGTCTTATAACAACAGTATGCCCTTAGCTTCTAGTGATTCACTTTGATTAAGTAATTGTTTTGACTTTTAGAGAGAAAGATCCTTCTCCTTCTCATAAGACTGTTGCTTATCCAACAATGCAGGTGGAGTCTGTACATAAACCAAGCTGGAGGAGATGATCTCATCATCAACTATAGAATTTAGAGTTGCAGCCTGTGTAAGCTCTGCAGATACCAACTATTAATTTATTGTGATGTGAACTTTCAATTTGTCATGAAGAACAAGAACAAGTCAGAAGCCATTGTGAATATTTCTATAACAACCTAGTTCATATATAGTTATTTTCATTTAGGTTTTTAACACGCGGTGTGATATTGCATTGTCATCCTGGCAAAAAATGAGCGCTGGCTTGTAAATATTATGTACTCCTCACAATTAATACACCAATTTTATTAGTCTGCAAACAATGTTACCAGTTAATATTTTATTTCATCCCATCGGATTTATTTAATTAATCATTATGATAAAATAAATGCTAGGTAACCAACAAAAATTCAATTAATATTAGCCAATAACTTAAATTTGATATTTTATTTCTTTAAGTTTCGAATATTCTATTTGTATTATTGGTTGTTTAGGTTTCAAATATTTTATTTGTAAAAAAGTTATGAATAATTTTTATTGTAAACGTTTTATAAACAATAGTTACCAATGTTATATTTTTGTTGGCAGATTTGTTTTTGTTGGCAGATTTGTTGGTTAAAAGAATAATGGTTAGAGGTACTTTTCTAATAAAGAATAACCACCCATTCGAAGTAGCAAACAGCCGGACAGCAAAATTCCGATTCATTGGACCGGTAATATCCAATAAATTATAGTTATTGGTCACTTTAGAAAATTTCAATGGTATTAGTCTTTTTATAATCATAACTTTCACTGAAGTAAACTTGAATATCCTTATATTATGATTTATGAGTCTACTTTCCAACTTCCAGCAATCCACCCTATTTCCGTGATGAATAAATGGTCCTTAATTATGATAATAGTTTGACCATAACGTAACAATCCTTGTATTTTCCAGTTTAGCAGTGAACTCAATTTTCAAACCTTGAGAAAAACATAATATTCCCGTTGGAGGTTAATGACTTACTTTTGATGAAGAATGTGAATGAGATGCGCCTTGGAAGCAATGGAATACCTTGGCGGAGCATCCCTTGTCTTTCAAGCGTCCCTCAGTAGTGGCGCTACTCGCTAGTCTTAAATAAACTATAGGAAAATTATCCAAGCCTTTCATGTGATCCTGTCTACAAATACAATACAATATCCTCTTATTTATTTTATGAATACCCTACTTCTCTTTTTCCCATTTATCCAAAAAAATAGAGAATCAAGCAGTAAATAGGAAGGTGGTGGTTTACTTTGAAGTTTGAGGGAGGGAGTTGTTAGGGCCTGGGACCAATGGGGAATTGGAACGTCAAAGATTAAATCCTTCCGGGAAAGTCACTAATTTAAGCAGACAGCTTCACCTATACGTCTATACTACTATTGCCTCTCCTCTATTCATACTTGGTAATAGTGCTTGTTCAGTTGTTCTTCTTACTTGTAGTTCCAATTTCTAATTAAGCTCTCACTTCACCGCTGCTTCTTCTCCTTCTTAATTATAGTTTCAATTTCTAAATACGGATACACTCTTTCATTCTACTTCTCATCTCCACTTGTTTGTCTTTATTCAATTTCATTTCATTTTTGTCGTTGCTCTCTCCTGTTCATTCCTCAGTCTCACGCTCACATTATATATAACAGACAGACAGCACCCTCCACTCAACACACTACTTACTAAACCTGAAAGATTAATTAAGGGATTATAAGGCAAGCTTAATTAGCTTTAATTTTCATCTTGGAAAGCCATGGATGCAACCACACCACGCTTCCTCTGCCTTTATCTATTGCTATTGGCCACCACTCTCCGCTTTGCTGGTTACTCCTTACTTCCCTTTTTACTTAACTTTCTTTACCTTTTTGCCGGAGAAGCAATATTACTTTCTTCCCACTTTCTTAACTGAAAAACAAGAATTCAAACTATTCACATTATAGCCTCTTTTCACTTTACTTAACTGCTTCTCTTACTGTCACTTCCTTTCATTCTCTTGTCTATTTTTGCCAGACTCACAGTCCTTCATCGGCGTTAACTATGGTCAGCTAGCCGACAACCTCCCGCCGCCGGACGCCACCGCAAACCTCCTCAAATCCACCACCATCGGAAAAATCCGTCTCTACGGCGCCGATCCCGCCACCATCAAGGCCCTCGCCAATTCCAACATTGCAATCGTCATCGGCGCCGCCAACGGCGACATTCCGAACCTTGCTTCCGATCCAAACGCTGCAGCTCAGTGGGTGAGCGCGAACGTATTACCCTACTACCCAGCCAGCAACATCACCCTCATCACCGTCGGCAACGAGGTGTTGACCTCCGGCGACCAGGGCCTAACCTCGCAGCTGGTGCCGGCTATCCGTAATGTCCAAAATGCGCTGAAGTCTGCATCGCTGGGCGGGAAGATCAAGGTGTCGACGGTGCATTCTATGGCGGTGTTGAGTCAGTCGGATCCCCCTTCAAGCGGGTCGTTCAACCCGGGTCTCGAAAACACAATGAAAGAGTTACTTTCTTTTCAGAGAGACAACAAATCTCCTCTCACCATTAACCCTTACCCATTCTTTGCTTACCAGAGCGACCCTAGACCAGAAACGCTTGCGTTTTGCCTCTTTCAGCCTAACTCGGGCCGAGTTGACTCGGGTAACGGAAAGCTCTACACCAACATGTTCGATGCTCAGGTTCGGACGTTATCCTTTCTTTTATTTTATTTATTTTATATTTTTAAATTAAAGATACATTATAATACATAGTTGGATACGTCAGTTTTACTCTTGTTGTTCCACACTCGATGCACGTGTCCACAGTCTTTGCATTGATTCTTTCACTTTGTTCCTCTGTGGTCGGTTCCATTTGTTGTACATTGATCACTCTCGTTGAACTGTGTCACCACGCTCTTAATATTCTTCAACTTGATTTATTTTAATATTTTATGAACCGAAAGTTATTTAACCTGCTATAGAGGATTAATATTTCAACGAACGAAAGTGACATTTATTTTACAACGGAGGGATAGATTTCTATTTATTATCATACTTCCGTTTGTAGTATTATGCAATGAGTGACTAGACTTAGAAATGCCGTGTCAAATGTTGACGTGTTTAGTAGTTTGTAGTGACACAGATATAGAACATTATGTTCAGATGTCATGTATTGTAGCCAGAGATAAAAGAATTCTAATTAGGATTGTTGGCGTTATAAGCATAAAAGTGGAGTTATTGTTCTTATCTTTCTATAGTTATGAAATTAAAGATGGTGGATGGAGGATACCTTATCTTTCTTTTTCCTATTCCACTGTGAAATTATGAGTCTCTAGATTTATCACCTAAGTCCTCCAAATGACTTTGATTGGAGACAGCCTGGCTTCTTCCAATATGATCATAATTCACAAATGAGTCCTTCCAAAGTTTCAATAATTGCTGGACATTGAAAAGAAAAATGGACCATACCCTACCCTAGTGACTTACTCTCATATTGGTAGGTAAAACTTACATCTTCTTTTATCACATGGAATATCAAAGAAAATGGCACATAGTGAATAACTATGCTGATTATTTAATCAACATGGAAATGGTTTGTTGTAATTTGCACCATTTTTCCGGCATTGTTTTTTATGTGGGTTAACTGTTGTAATAGGTTGATGCAGTACACACTGCTTTAAGTGCTTTGGGCTACCAAGACATTGAAATTGTGGTTGCTGAGACAGGGTGGCCCTCTCGCGGTGACAGCAATGAAGTAGGACCAAGTGTTGATAATGCCAAGGCCTACAATGGGAATTTGATCAATCATCTGAGATCATTGGTTGGTACCCCTTTGATGCCTGGGAAATCAGTAGACACATATATTTTTGCACTCTATGATGAGGATTTGAAACCAGGCTCGGGATCTGAGCGCGCCTTTGGCCTTTACAAAACCGATCTTAGCGTGTCCTATAATGTTGGCTTGGCCAAGTCTAGCCAGCAGGTGAGGAAATTTCTCTACCTGTACTTGTCTCCAAAATAGTTGAGTGATTTTCAGTGACAAATAGCCTTTTGTTGTTTGCCCGCACAGATTCCGCCAAGTAGTCCTAAAACTCCTGCTCCTGGTACGGTGGCCGGATGGTGTGTTCCTAAAGAAGGAGCATCCGATGCTCAGTTGCAGGAAAACCTTGACTATGCCTGTAGTAGCCAAGGGGTAGACTGTGGACCAATTCAACCTGGAGGTGTCTGTTTTGAGCCTAACACAGTTGCATCCCATGCTGCCTTTGCCATGAATCAGTACTACCAAGCATATGGCAAGAATCCATGGAATTGTGATTTCTCTCAATCAGCAACTTTGACATCCCAAAACCCAAGTAAGGTTTCTTGGTTAGACCAAGAATGAGTTCGGTTTCATGTTATGCAGTGTATTTTACCGTGTTTAACTCAATCTTCTTCCTCTTTGTAGGTTACAATGCTTGCGTTTACCCTGGTGGGAGTACCTGAAAAGCAGAGGCTTCAGCTCATTCCAGCAAATTGTGCTGATAGAATTGTTTTATAATTTTTAAAATAAATTAATGAATAAGAGCTTTGTGTTTTTCCTTCTTTAAGTTATATATCCTAATTTTATATTGCTTTAATTGTAAAGGCATGTCAATTCTGGGTTGTGTAAGATACTAAGATGTCTACTTATTACTTTATCCCAAAGAAGAAGAAGAAAAAGGTCCACTTAATAGTGTGACAATCTATAAATTCCTGTTTCTTCATTGTCCTGTGATCCCCCACCCTTGCCCTTGATTTTGGATTGAACCATTCCTTTCTTATGACTACGATCTCTTGCCGGGTTGTGTAGTAATATTATGGCCTATTGTACATCATTTGTCTCGAAATAACATTGATCGGTTAGAAAATACGACACCCGTATCTGTAAAATGAAGTATAATGGAATATGTTAAATAAGATGAGGTCCATCCACTTTAGCAAGAAATCCGTTGTCGTCCAGCGGTTAGGATATCTGGCTTTCACCCAGGAGACCCGGGTTCGATTCCCGGCAACGGAAATCAGTTTTCCTTTTTGTTTTTATGCAATTTAATTCGATAAAACTTATAATATATTTTTTCCAGGTTCAAATATGAATAAGTCAGAGACAAACAATCCACCAAAAAAGCAAAAGGAATAGATAGGTGATGTGGTCAGATAAAAATATATTGATATTCTCCCAAGGTTATCATCCTTGCTTTATGCATCATAAGATGTACAAATCCAAAAGAATTTACAAGTAAAAATAATTTTTGTTTTTGTTTAGAATCATGTGCGCATAAGAAGCAATAGATGAATGGATGAATTTTTCCCCTGCCTATGATAGGTTCTGACTTGTGAAAGTGGTTCATCCCCTCTTTGTATATTCAGTGGATGATGATGAGTCACTGCTTGAAGGAGATGCATTGAGCCCATATTCACTGGTGGTTCCACCATACTCACTGGATGCAACTCCACTACTTTCCCCCAACGCTAACATCCTGAACCTCTTCATGTCTGCGCTGTATGCTGCAGAACCATATTCACCGCTTTCACCCATCACACCACTTTGCCCTGGTTTCACTCCTTCGTTATTAAGCACATCTAGTGACACATCCCCCTCCAACACTCGCACAATCTGGCTCATTTTTGCGCGCCTCCTTGCTGAGTGCCTAACACTGGCCCCAGCGCAAGCCACCATATTTTTCATTTCCTGCTTGTCATAATTGTCCTCTAAACGTGCATCCACCAGCCCTGTAAATTCTCCAGTTTCCACTGCTTTTGTACAGAGTGGTCTAGCCTGTATTTCATATAATTCAAACATGCAACGGGGTTACATTTTTGCAGTTATGATGAAACCAAAAGAAACGTTGGAAGGTACATACCCAATCAACTAAACTATCCTCTTCATAATCACCAGTGTGGTCTAGTGGGGGTCGTCCTGTAATCAGCTCTAGAAGCATAACACCAAAGGAGAAGACATCAGACTTCTCAGTTAGCTTGCCACTTGATGCATACTCAGGAGCCAAATATCTGATGCATTAATAGACAAGTAGTAATTGTTAGATGAAATTGGCATGCATGCATATATAGCTTGAAATATATATATATATTGTTTGGTTACCCGAATGTTCCCATCACACGAGTTGAAACATGAGTGTTAGTGTCTTGAGTGAACTTTGCCAATCCAAAATCTGCCACCTGAATGAGCAGAACGAACCGTTAATTAATTTCTGGGAAGAACGTAACTACTATTAACTAAGGCAAGAGGCACAAATTTGATAGTACTTACTTTGGCATCAAAGTTATTTTCAAGCAGAATGTTGGCGGTCTTTATGTCTCTATGAATTATACGAGGATGACCTAAGATATAATTAAGTTTTAGTGAATTTGATTCCATGAATATAATTCAGAAGAAAAATAGGAGGAATTGAATGACTTACAATCCTCATGCAAGTAAGCAAGTCCCTTGGCTGCTCCAGTGGCAATTTTAAGCCTAGTTGGCCAATCCATGACAGGTCGACCCTTTCCATGAAGATGGGATTCAAGGGTTTTGTTAGGAACAAATTCATAGACAAGGATCTTCCTTTGTTCGGAAAGGGAGTAGCCAACAAGTGAGACAAGATGGCGATGATGGACACGGCTAATAGTCTCAACCTCAGCTTGGAACTCCCTATCTCCTTGAGCATCCGTGGCTTTGAGGCTCTTCACCGCAACTTCCTTACCATTGGGGAGGACACCTTTGTGCACAAATCCAAACCCACCTTGACCCAACAAGTTTTCCTGCGAAAAGCCCCCGGTGGCAACGGATAACTCCTCTAAGGTGAAGGTGCTCTGGTTGAATCCTAGAGCTACTGAAGGGTGTGGTGGTGGATACACCGAACCTTGGGAACCACCAGAGTAGCCACTAGAGCTGCTCGTCATGCTTCCGCTGTATGGCTGCTGGGGATTCATTCCCCAAGCTGCTCCGCCGCCTCCTGATGGTGTTCCCCACGCTGCACCTGGCGGTGGAGGTATATTCAGAGTATGGTCACCATCACGATTAAATCCGCCCGGACCACCTCCTCCTCCTGCTACACGTACATGATTTCATGCATGTTGTGTTATAAATAAATAAATCATTCATTTCTTAAACTATATATAATAATGGTGCATATATTCATATAGATTACCGCTAGGTTGGGTATTAGTGAAGTAACGAATGGGGGCATCCTCTCTTTTCTTTCTTCTTGCACGTACCACAAAGAAGAGTATCATCACAAGAAGCAAGAAACCACTTGCAGCTGCGATTCCTATTATAGCCGTCGTGCTCAGCGGCCCATTGTTATCGTCCTTCGACTTTGATTCATTGTTATCTCCACGCCCTGTCCTGCCTGATGGACCTAATCGACTACGTGAAGGTGGCGGTGGCGGGGGAGAAATAGCATCGTCCGATGCCGGTGGTGTTGATTCGCTGGGTGGTGGAGGAGGAGGTGATCGTGGTGGTGGTGGAGACGAGGAAGAGAAATCGTCTTCCTTGGGTGGTGGTGGTGGCGGGGGGGACGAGGAACCATCAGCATCGTTGGGCGGAGGTGGAGGTGGAGAGGATGAGGATGGGGGTGGAGGTGGAGGTGAGGAGTTTGAGGGAGGCGGGGGCGAGGAAGAGGTATCGGAAGAATCAGAGGGAGGTGGTGGAGAGGAAGAAAATAAATCAGAAAATAGGGAATCGTCGGAAGACATTGTGGTTGCCCTCCTCTTCCGACAATTCCCCAAACAATGTGGGGAGAGAAGAGACTTGGGAGAGGATGATTCTCATCGACCATGAAACAGAATGCATCATCAGATCACAATTTATATCTTAGTTGCACTTGCCACATTTACCCTTTTTTATTAGCAACCATGCATATTTTCTCTTTCCCTTCCCACCCTCTACTAATAATCTCACATTTTCTTTGGCCTTGTTAATTTTGTATTGTTATTCCTTCACCCCTCGCCTAAACAAGAACAACTAACACACTATTCTTCATCATAAGTCCTTCTACATCTCTTACCTTAGCTTGTTTAAACTACATAACTAATGCAAAATCAACACGCACTCTGTCGCGTAAATTAAATGCATGCATGCATGCCCCGCCCCAACCTCATTTTTATTTCTTATCTACACACTAATTAAATTCCTTCTACAAGAGAAACATAGGTACACTTCGCCTATGACTAGCTAATTATGCAACTCTCCTTTCCGCCTCTCAATTCTAGGGCACTCATCTTTTCTCTGATTCATATCCACACCTCCAATTTTCATTCATTCTTTTTTAATCTTAACTTATTGCTCTGCTTCTGCTGAAATTTGTATCCAAGTTAAGGCCACCTTAATTACTTATCATTTCGAATTAAGATCTACATTTGTACTAGCTGATCAATTGCTCTGTGTGATTGTTTATGTTTGTGTTCTTAGAAAGTAGAAACAGTCAAACACTGCTCTTGGCTAATTCAAAATGTTATGAAAAGTTAGTTAGTACATATTAGACAAAAAACAAGGAAATTGTATCAGTGTATTTGAATTTTGACGCCTTACTGATGCTAACTTTGCAGGGTAGGCAAGACATCTTTGATGAACCAGTATCCTGTGTATGATGTTAATTCAATGAAATCATTTGATAGCCTTAACAACTGGAGGGATGAATTTCTGATTCAGGCATGCCTCTGTTCATTTCTGTGTATCTTTGTAGGATTTTATATGTGTTAATAAAATCTGCGGTTGCCTTGGCAGGCAAGTCCTTCAGATCCAGAGAATTTTCCTTTTGTTGTTATAGGAAACAAGATTGATATTGATGGTGGGAACAGTAGAGTGGTATGCTTTACTACTATTATTTACTTTATATTTTATTTTCCTGTGTTTCTCCAGATCTTTCTTTCCAAAAAGAAGGCTCGAGCTTGGTGTGCATCTAGAGGAAATATTCCATATTTTGAGACATCTGCCAAGGAAGGCATTAATGTTGAAGAAGCATTCCAAAGGATGCCCTGAAAAGCGGTGAAGAGGAAGAACTGTAAGTTCTTAAACATGTGCTTCATTCTCTTCTTTAATGTATGTAAGCAAGTTTACACAGAGTTTGATGCTATTTGATAATGGACGATATTGGTAATTAATTTAGGTTTTCAATGGGAAGAAGGCTAGAAACATATACCTAATCCATTAATGTACTTATAGAATTGAAGAGTACTAACTGGGATAAGATTTCGATAATATTGAATCGGGGACCTCTTTATTTGTTACACAACTTACTGGTACGGTTTTAGAATTAGTGTTGAATTTGTATGCCTCTATATTCCTGAATATTGCTGTATGGCTAAAGTTTCTTTTCAATATTTGGAAATTTTAGTATTTGAATTTGATACTGATAATAATGTGTTTATTGAAGATACTTGTCAGACACGATTGATGTTGGAAACAGCAGTCAACAGCGGTCCACAGGATGCGAGTGTTAAATATATATGTTACTTTCCCTTTTACATAGAAATGAACTCTATCACTTAAAAATGGTTTCATTCCTGTCTAGTCCTTGCTGTCTGTGACTGGAACTTCTCTGTATATTATTAGTGTTTGCTCAAGAAACAAATTGCTCCAAAGCTACTTGTTGGGTTCATGTTCTTTTATTCTTTTTTCTTTTTAAATCAGGTTAATATGTTGTACTTCTATGGTATTTCACTGTTATCAAAGAAACACTGTAAAATCCATGATTTTTCAGCTTTTTAACCCCTGCCTTGCCAAATGTTTCCAGCGGCTATTTCACTAATTGGATAATTAACTTTTTATCTGAATGTGACATAGTTATTTTTTATTAGTCACAATTTTTATTTTTTTATATATTTACAAATTAATATATCCATATATAAATTATATTTAAATGCAATAATTATTATGAAATATGTCACAAAAATTCAAAATTATTCATTCATCATTAATTCATAACCAGTAGACAACACTGACATTTTATACTGTTAAAATTTAAAAATCTTTCACCATCTCCTTTTCCCTAGCATCAACGTTGTCATTATCATAAGCCGAAACATTAGGTTTTGGTTCAAAAGTTTTTACAAATTTATTTTGTTTCTTAGCGTTAATATCGTTGTCACCATATGCTGAAACGTTGGGTCTAGGTTCAAAGTTGTTCAGAACTTGCTTCTTCTTGTTCTTGCCATCAACATCATTATTACCATAAGCTGAAACATTAGGTCTTGGCTCAAAATCTTTCACAACGTTCTTCTTTTCCTCAGCATCAACCTCATCATCACCATAAGCTGAAACATTTGGTCTTGGTTCAAAATCGTTCAGAACGTGCTTATTTTCTTTAGCATTTACCTCATCATCACCATAAGCTGAAACATTAGGTCTTGGTTCAAAATCTTTCACAACGTTCTTCTTTTCCTTAGCATCAACCTCATCATCACCATAAGCTGAAACATTTGGTCTTGGTTCAAAATCATTCACAACATGCTTCTTTTCTTTAGCATCTACCTCATCATCTCCATAAACTGAAACATTTGGTCTTGGTTCAAAATCATTCACTGCGTGCTTCTTTTCCTTAACATCGATCTTATCGTCACCATAAGCTGAAACATTAGGTCTTGGTTCAAACTGATCAGCACAATGCTCCTCATTTTTTAGATTCTTTACTGGATGATTGTCAGTATTGAAGTTGAGGAGGCCTTGGATTTCTTCTGCCATGTTCTGGTCTTTCATGACCATTTTCCAATATGCCCCTGCATCTTTTCTTGATTCCACTGAAGCTACGAGCTTCTCCCAGCAAAAAGAAAATAAAAGAAAAACAAACAAAACAACGGAAGAGTAATTATCGAAAATTCCATGATGCTAGCCATGCTGTCTAATAAATAAGTAAACAAAAGAAGGACTTAGCTAGAAGGTCTTCAATAATCACTTGTTAAGAAGCAAATAATAAAAGTTTTATTAATGCATGACAAATTATTTTTAATTCAGCATGCACTAAAAACAAGTCATTAAATTAATTAATATATATTTATATATAAATATATATATTGTTTGACTAATTTTTAGTTTATATTTTATCATATATTCTATATCATATAAGTGGCAACTACTTGAGTTGCCGTGAACTATAAAACTCAATATAATTCATGAGAGCTCTACCTTAAGAAGATTTATACATGAAAACAATGAAAGGGAACATACCAGGACAAGGAAAGCAAGAGGAAGCAAAACAAAAACACCTTTCATTTTTTTAGAATCAAGCGAAGGAAGTATTATTCTATTTCTCTTATTATGTGAATGAATGTATCATCCCTTCATCCTTCCCCTATTTATAGCTCCAAGCCTTCGATCAGACTTCAAGGGCTCATACTTTAATTCGGCATATTTATCTTTCCTTCTAATATAATTTGAATTTAAAATTAGAGTGCAATTATAAATTAAATTAAATTAAATTAAATATAAAAGTATAAAATCATAATAAGATTTAAATCGTAATATATATGACTTAATATAAATTTTATAAATTAACTTATTTAAAATTATAATTTTGAAAGATTTTAAGAGCTAAATTGAGATTCTAACTACGATGAACATAACAAATATAATATTTATTAACTAATTTTAGACCTATTTAATAAATAAAAATAGATTAACAGATATCTTAATGCACAAATTATTTTATATTCATTTAAGTTTTAATAATTTACTTACACACAAAAAATAAAAACGATTAATTCAACCATCAAAATTAGCCACTAGTGTAACGCCCATTCTTAGAATACAAAATTCATTACATCAACTGATAAATTGACTGTACGAATGCAAGCAAATATACAAATATATGACTGTCTCCCGTACAACATGAAAATAATAATCTACAGGTTATTTATATATAATCCTGTAAAATTAGTACACACAACTATAAAGAACTTGCCTTCCAATGGTCCTTACTGAGCTAAATCTGAAAACCACACACAAATACATAGATATAGTGAGAATTTAAAATTCCCAGTGGTTTCAGCCGTTCTTCACGGAAAATAACTTTGGCTATCACCATTATATCAAAATAATGCTATGATATGCAATGCAAATATTTTCATTATATTTTATTTATCTTTTTACTTGATCTGCTTGTCTCACTCATCATAGGTTTTTTTAGGGAATTCCCAACCTTTGGTGGATCTCATAACATCATGACAACAAAGCAGAATCACTTTGCTAAGTAGGGATGATAGGCACACTAGCCCCCCACCCTCACCTTAGCACAGCCAAGTCTTAATAATTTATTTATTTTTATTTGCGTTGCTAAGTAGGGATGATAGGCACACTAGCCCCTCCACACTCACCTTAGCATATGATTTTAAAGCATCATATTAGAGATGTTAATAATCGTAAATGATAGCAACAACAACAATAACAATAATAGTAATAGTAATAATAATAATAATAACAGTAATTATTATAACAATTATAATCATACTAATAGTAGTAGTATTAATAATATATCATTATAATAATATTTATAACATAATATAATAATATTATTAGATTAGTAATAATAATAATAATGAAATAGCTAGATTAGTTAATAACAATAAGTAATTAGAATATTATTATTGTCAGCTTAGCAATAATTTCTATCATTAAGATAGTAATAATTATAACATAATAATAATATTAGTGATGGATTAGTAGTAATAATAACAATAATACTAATAATATAATAGTAGTAATAATAATAGCATGATAATAAATATAATAATAATAACAATAATCACAATAATAATATTAAACAGATCTGGCGGTAGTCCGCACTAGTCCAAATAAATAATGCAAGAAAATAATATTAATGATATACGATAGCCAGAAGATAAAAAAAATATCTACCTTAATATTTTTATTACTTCTCCTCCTTCTTTTTTTTTCTTACGTGTTGTAAAAGTAAAACTATAAAAGAGATAATAATAAAAAGAGCTAGAGAAAGGAAGAGAATGAAATTTTTATTGATTTCTAATATGAAAAACTTATGAAATCATAGCCCTATTTATAATTTTGAAGATTTACTATGCATGTTACTATTTGAAATATTATATTATTATAGTTACTATTCATATATTATTATATTATTATTTTTTTTTCTTCTCCTCGTGCCCCTCGTTGCTTTTTTTTTTTTATAATTATATTTATTGAAACTGAAATTTATTGCGTGTATCATTTCAACACGATATTAATACAATAAAAATATCGCACTGTATAAACTAATTCCAGCATATAATATCTTTTATTAGCCAATAAAAAAGAATAAAATAAATTATAATTTGGACACATAAATTTTAGGATGTTACAACTAGTATATAATAATATTTTATTATTGATGCATAGTGTATTTACAAGGCGAGATTCAAATTACTGACACTTGCTTAAGCAAATAAATGAATTAACTACTTGATTAATTTAATTGTATTGATTAAAATATATGTCGAAATACAAAAATAAATTAAATAAAACATGTATTTATATGTATGGAAGCGGTTTAATTTGTATAAAAAATATAAAACAAATGATAAAAGCTAATTGCATTGTGTTGCTTGTATTTATTCTACCCATTCCTCAATTATTTCATGATGAAATGTTTTGTCCTATAATCAATATAATCAATATTAAATGATTTTTAAAACACCCAAACCAAATTATTGACACGATAAACAAAATTAAGAAATAAATTATCTCCCATTTTTTTCCTTATCTTTAGATTATTATCATTTTATATATTATTCGTGACTTTTTTATACATGCTCAAGCTTCTTTAAAATAAACAGAAACTAAATAGATAAGACTTGGTTATTTTGATATTTTCTACGAGAACACAGCCCAAAATATTTTTAATAAGAAAAACCCTAGATTTAGTATTATTATTATTATTATCTCTCCTTAAACGTTGATCATGTTCGTGCCATGGAGATAATTGAATCTTCTTTATTTAACGATATAGTAGTAGATTGTATTATATTATCTTCATACTCTCCCTTTATGATTCTTCATTTGGAGTTGTTCACCAAACCTTCAATTATTTCCATTATTGTAACTTTATGTAAACTGACGTGAATCTTAACTAAAATGAGATATTATCGTTAGTGTAGAATTGTATATATATATATATATATTAATAGTTGTATACCCACCAAAACAAATGCATTGTATATTGCATAGAGCCGCTCCAATGTATCTTTGATGATAAAAAAAAAATAAAAATAAAAAAACTCTCTTTTAACAAATATTTATTTAATTTTTTGGACTGATCTTTTAACAAATATTTAATGAAGCACGAGGTGCACGATCAAACCCTCTGCCTAGGGCTGTCAAATGGGCGGACCTGGTCCATTTAGGCCCGGTCCGTTTAGTCCGCGGGTAAACGGGCTAGTCCATTTAAATCCGATTTTATACGGGCTAGAATTTTTCTAGCCCGGCCCATTTATGGCCGGCTCGACAGATAAACGAGCTGGTCCGTTTAATTAATTATTATTTATTTTTTAAAAAAATAAATAAAAATTTTAATTTTTAATTTAAAAAAATTACTTTTGAAAAAAAAAATTCTTTTTTTAGCCAAAAAATTTTAGAAAAAACAAATTTTTTTAGTTGATGAATCAGATTTTTGGATCAAATACGAGAAAATATAATAAAAAAGTGTTATTTTTTGAAAAAATAAAAAATAAATTAAATAAATGGGCTGACCCGTTTAGCCCGCGGGCTAGCCTGTTTAAGATCGAATTTTTCCGGGTTAAACGGGCTAGCCCCTTTAAGCACGGATTTTAAACGGTCCGGACTCAGAGACAAAAGCCCACCCATTTAGACGGATAAACGGGCTGGCCCGACGGGTACGGCTCTACCTCTGCCAACTGCCAAGTCAAGACTCAAGACTGCTTTTTTTTTTTTTGACTTGGTTTTTCTCGTCTGGTTAACATTGTATTTGACCAAAAATAAAATAACACACGTTTTGGGCTGACCCAAGAGCAATGTTTTTCAGCATCTCCAAGCCCGAAAAACAAAAGAAGGAAAGAAAAAAGATTATATTCGTTTAGCAAAAAAAAAAAAATTACATTCTATCAAAGTATCAAACACATATAAATTAACCATTTTGGTTTAGAGTAATTTATTGTGAATCGATTCTTATTAGAAAACATAGATAGAACTATAGAAGAGTGGTAAAAATTAGATGTTATTATCATGATTAACAACTAACTTATTTAAGGGATCAACATACATGTATGTTTCTGTTTTTAAAACCCTAGAAGAACAAAAAATGAATTCATCAGCAGCAAAGAAAATTAAAGATAACCAAAGAGATACTAAACATATAATAAGTATAATAACCACTAAACTAGCTAGTAACTATCTGAATCAAACATATTGTACATCTAGATGTATGTGTATATATATATATATATGTGTGTGTGTGTGTGTGTTCTATCTCTGCCTCTATGATTATTAGCAATATAATAAGACAGCAGGAACTTAACTTCAATTCAACCACCCTTTTTCATGGTTTGTTGACTTTCTTATCATGAAGTGGGGTTCAGGTTGATGCTTATGGTGATGAGTAGTGTGATATAATATGACATTAGGCTTTATATCAAAGTTTCTAGTAAAACGGTGATCCTTCCCACCATCTTCTGATTCTGATTCTTTATCATCCTCGATAAGCTCTTTAATTGAGTCTGGCATAGGTTGCTCCATCATCATGTTTTTCCAGTATTCACCTAATAACTCCTTTCTTGCACAGATCATATTACCATCCTATCACAAATTAAATCAAAACAAAAATTGCTTCTAAGAATTTCAGAAATATGTATCTATCATATGCATTCCATGAAAGTTAGTGATTATTGGAGCAAATAAAATTATTAACAAAATAATGAAGAAGCTTGGCTTACCCGGAGAAGATAAATGACTAGGAAGAAAACAAATAGTACGGAGGACTTCATGTCTTGTGTATGCTAATAATCTTGTAATAAGCTTGGTTGGATTATTTTGGTGGCTATAACCTATATATTTATGTCAGAAGAGAACCACCACCATAATATGGTGATTGATGAAGCCTCCTGTATTTATGTTTATAATATCATGTCAGTTGTAAAAAGAAAATTACAGAAATAATTAAAAATTGGTTATCCAAAGTTGAAAGAGTATGTCGGCAACCATAAAGTGCCAACTGCCAAGGCGGTAACCACCCAATTCAGACACTAATTTCTCTGTTCACATCATATACTTTGGCCGCAAATTAAACAATGCTGTGGACTCTTATTTTGGTTTTTTGGCTGACTTATAGGCCAAGTGATATATACAGGGGTACCCATTGCTATATTTTATTATTCATTTAATTTCAATTGAATTATTATATCCTTTTATATAGAGTTTTCAATCAAATGTAGCGTTTTATTGAAATATGTTATTAACGTCAAAATCAGATTACTAGAAGACCCCATATATATATATATATATATATATATATATATATATATATATATAGGGT
>JASCZI010241674.1:0-34964 GCA_036250425.1 Stylosanthes scabra
CCAAAATAATTTTCCCACACCCTGTACAATTAAATAGGCAACACCAAAGATACTCCAAGCAGCGGATATGCAGAAATTAATAACAGAAGACACAATCAATTTTTATTGTGGGAAAACCCCCAAAAGAGGGACAAAAAACCCATGGGACCTAGTCCAGTAAAATCCTCCACTATCAATAATAATGGGTACACAATCAGTCCTCTTAGTAGCACTAGGGTATATCAACAATCAACAAAATACATCATCACAACGGATGGAATCAACATAAACTCTCCACAAAGTGAGTATCTCAAATCAGACATAAGAGAAGGTAATAATACTAGTAAGTTATATCCTAATGATCAGCACTACACCAGGAATAACATACTGAAATCTCATAGAAATGGAGCAAGTTTACCAAGTCAAGATGTGCACATTGAAACCACTCTTTTCCACAAATTCTTCTTCTCTTCGGCGCCGCAGAGCTTGTCACGCCTCTGCTGATTCTTTCTTTCTCTTTCAATATGGCTTAATGCCACTTCTTTCTTTTATATTATTATTATTATTATGTATTATTATTACTATTGGATTTGGCCCCCACTTGTATTTGGGAGCCCATCCAACAATAAGCAGCATTGCCACCATATTGCATGACCACATATACCATCCCTAACCACTTGATTAACACGTCACAGGGGAGGCGCCTTTGTCCTTTAATGAGGCGCCTTTCCATGTCTCGTTTTCACCTTGGAAACACGTTCCACAGTAACGTTTGCGCCTCCTTCAAGAGATGCTCCTGCCGCATTGACGTCTTCAGAGTTGAAAACGCTTCTTGGAATGGCGCCTCGCAATCAGCATTAAAAAAAAAAATCAGCTGTCACTGTGGCAAACAGTGGCAGCTGGGTAAATAGTTTCAAAAGGGTGACATTCTGGAAATAAGTTTTCTAAAGGATGGCATTTAGGTAAATTAGCCGAGATTTGGAGACGCTTGAAGCTCCAAGTAGTAGCAGCCGCAGTGTCGAACGAAGAAAAAAATTATGAGGAGTGAGGGTATTTTGAGGGTTTCCTTTTCTGTCAATAAAACCCTAGTCTTGTTCCATGTTGGATTTTGCTTTCTTTAAGTGGGCTTAGGCCCTCATCCTTGGCCAAAAAATAAAAGAATAAATAAATAAATTAAATGTTTAGGGACATAGGCCAAAATCCATAATAAGATCAACTAAAAGAATAATTTTAAACCCCGTGAAAACAATAACTAAAACACAAAACAAAACCGGAAACCAAAAAAAACGTTTTTATCTTTATCATATATCTTTATATTTTTTTTATTTTTATAATAATATAATTAAAAGTAAACCAAAAAAAAAAATATAATTGAAAAGCTTTTTAAATTTTAACTAACGTGCGGTCTAGAGATTGAGTATAAGAATTTATAGGACACCTCAATAGAATTTTTAATTTTTAACCTTTTTATTTTCACAGGTTGGCTTAATGGAAACAATGACTGGTGTTGGGAATCAAGATTTCTGAGGAACAAAACAGCGAGCAAGAAATCGATCCTTAATGGGGTGGAAGTGATATTTAAACAGGAGAAGGACTTCAAGGCTCGTGTACAATGGCTTGAGAAAGAGAAATCCATTGATGGGAGATGGATTCAATGGGAGTGAAGAATGGATTGGTGGCCAGATTGGAGTACCAGGTGGATGCAGATTGAATGTTGATAAGGTGAATAGTGGGAGTGATATGTTTGAGATCAAATGGGACTATCATCTTTGTGACTAGTACTAATGTGAGGGGCTGCTTGAATTGAAGCTCAAGTCCGAGAAACTGAGGACTAGCAATAGTAAATGAAATTATAATTGTCTAACTGGCGTAGATTGATAGCTAGTAGTTGATGTGAGCAGGTGTTTTGTTGATTGTCTTCTTCTGTAATGACTCATGTTGTGATGTAAGGTTTAATTATCCTTGATGGTAATGTGGAAGGGGTTAATTAACCACTCAAACTCTCTTCTTTTTGAGGTTAAGAATAAAACTACCTTTTAAAATAAATAAAAATATATGGGAACGACTCTGATGAGGATTTTGATCTTGGTCCTCACATGATGACTGTGAGCTGTCGGCATCTCGAGTTATACGCGTGGTGAGATGACGCGATGGGGGACTGAGTTTTGCAGCCTTACCGTTATTTTTGTCGGCACAGGAGATGCATGTGATTTTGCTAATTATGATTAGGGGTTAATAATTGCAATTAAGTAAGTGGGCTTTTTGTTGGGCTACTCGGATGAAAGAATGTGTTAATTTTTTTTGCATTAGTGAGATAGGGGAGTGGGTCATCTGTTGCTCATGTTTCTCTGAAGATGTTCTGAGTCCATCACCGAAGAAGAAGGGAGAACCCAACGAGAGTGCTAGTCTCGGATAAGACTTAGGGTTAGAATGCGTGGGTGAGCAAAGGCATTGTTCGTAGGAGGATTCACTGCCATCATCCAAAAAGAAGGGAGGGAGGTTTGTTCGAAGTTGGTGGCGGAGGACCTGTAAAGAGGACGACGTCGCTGTAAAGAGGAGTTGTAAAGGTAAGCAAATTTTTATTGCCATTTTTATTTGGGTTTTAAGAACGTAAAAAATTTGGGGAGTCTGACTTCATGTTCAATGGTTTGACCTAGTTGAAAAAAATGGGTATATTAATGGGTATATAAATGGGTATATATCATAATTTGTGGAATCTCACTTCACCTCAAATTCGCGGCTGATAATTTTATTTATATATATATCCGAAACCCTTGCTTGTATGTTTCTTAGAGAATCACTATTGCTGTTGTATATATGTTGGAATTTTTGTAACTCGTGCTTGGATACTAAAATTGTATGCTTGCTACCTTTTCTGTACTGCATAAAGTGGGTGAGCTGATTGGTATGCTAAACTGTTTTTATTTCCAGAGAACTATTTTTATTGGTGGCTCGTGATTTTAAATAAACAGCTGTGATCTACATAGATGCAGCCCGAAGCGGAGGCAGGCGAAAACATCTCAGGAAGTGAAGGTGCGGAGTTGTCAGATGGTGAGAGGGGCAGCACCTCTGAATCGGGGGCAATGGAGGTTGAAGATGATTGTACAAACTATGGCGATGTGGTTGGTCTAAGAGAGGAGGCCATGTTGAGGAAGATGTTTCACAGTGAAGACGGAGCTTATGAGTTCTACAAGAAGTTTGGGAAGTGTCATGGCTTTGGTATCAGGAGAGGGGATTCGAAAAAGGACGCTGATGGAAATCTGATAAGGAGAAGGTTGTTTTGCAATAGGGCTGGCTTGAGGGAGCTGAAGTATTACCAGAGATGTAACAGAAAGAGGGAACCCAAACCCGAGACCCGGACAGACTGTCAAGCCTTGTTGTCTATACACTTGGATAAGGTCAGCGGGTTGTGGAAGGTGAGCAAGGTTGTATTGGAACACAACCATGAATTAACCCCAGCCCCGATGATACATATGATCCCGAATTTTAGGAATATGAGCGACTCAGCAAAAGCCCAGGTGAGCGGAATGCACAGTCATGGAGTGTCGACTTCGAAGATATTAGGTTATATGGCAGAACAAGCCGGGGGGTATTCATTTGTAGGGTTCAGGAAAAAGGATGCTTATAATTATGTTGAAAGAAGCAAGAGGGTAAAGATCATAGACGGGGACTCGAATGCTGCAATAGGGTATCTAGAGGGGAAGGCCATATCCGACCCGATGTCAACAGCAAGGTATGAAGTTACGGAGGATAAGATGTTAGCAAATATGCTATGGGCGGATGGTGGAAGCTGAATCGACTACCAATTTTTTGGAGATGTTCTTGCCTTCGATTCTACATACAAAAAGAACAAGTACAAGAGGCCGCTTGTCATTTTCTCCGGTTCGAATAATCACAAGAAAACCACGATATTTGGGTTCGGGATTCTGTTAGATGAGACCGTGGCTTCATACAAGTGGCTTCTTGAAAATTTTTGTGAGGTAATGTGCAACAAGAAGCCGTCTGTGGTGGTTACCGATGGAGACGAGGCAATGAAATCTGCTATCAAGTCGGTGTTTCCAGATGCAACACACAGACTATGTGCATGGCACTTGGAGAAAAATGTGACAACGAATGTCAGGGCAGAGGAGCTTCGACGTCTGTTTAAGAAGTGGCTGTATTCGGACATGGAGCCGGATGATTTTGAGGAAGAATGGGATGCCGCAATGGATGTATTTGGTACCAGGGATCGTGCATGGTTCCAAGACACGTATGAGAAACGGAAGATGTGGGCAAATGCGTATTTGAAGGATAAGTTCTGCGCTGGATTCCGCACAACTTCTAGGTGCGAGGGCATAAACGCGTACGTGAAGAAGTTCGTTAAGTCTAGGTACAGCTTGTTGGAAATGTTGCAAAGCCTGGAATTGATGGTAAGGGAGTACCGGAATAACGAGTTAGAGGCCCAGTTCAAGACAGTGAATACATTTCCGGTAATGACAACTGGCTTAGTGCCGTTGGAGAGGTTCGCTGCCTCGGTATACACTCGAGAGGTGTTCCTTGATGTGAAGAAAGAGATTGAGGGACTAGTTGCAGTGAATTTTGTGTCAAAGGTCCGTCGCTTGACAACGATGATATACACACTTGAGGGCTACCAGGATCCCGGAAGGCATATTGTTGTGCTGTTTGATCGGAATTCGCTAAGATTTCGATGTCCTTGCGGTTTGTGGACTAAGCGTGGCTTCCCGTGTAGACACATGTTTTTTGTGATGAAGCACGAGCACCTTACTGAAATCCCTGAAGGGCTGGTGTTAAAGAGGTGCCGGAAGGATGCAAAGGCGCTCAAGCACTACGCTGAGAATATTGACCAAGGAAGCGAGCGGGGTTTCTTGTTGCGCCACGGGGCTCTTCATTGTGCATCACAAAGGTTGTTACTTGCAGGAGCCAAAAGCGATGCTCTGTATAGGCAGACCATTAATGGGCTAAATAGGGTCTGCGATGAGGTCGAGGGAGGCATAAACCCCCCCAATCCTGCGAAAAAGGCTGCTGACCTTGGTGGGGAGGTTAGAGACCCTGTTGTTGTGAAGACTAAGGGTGCGCCGAGAGTGGCAAAGAAGCAGAAGGGGAGAAAACGCAAATGCACGACATGCAGGCGCCCTGGCCACACTAAGAGGCACTGTAAAATACTGAACGAGGAGGATATAACCGGCGAGTGGGACTCAGCCTTCGGCCCTGAATTTGCATCACAGGGGAGCTCAAGGACCCAAACGGTAATATCCTAATCTTGCTTCTTGCACAAAACATGTTAGTTATGATTTCCATATCTATTATGCAGAATTTCAATTAAATCTATTATGAGCTGTGATAAATGCTAGTATGTACTCTACTGAAGTGCATGTTAAATTTGAAGTTGTTACGGTCTTTACAATTACACAAAGGTTTAATATGATATGGTTTTGGATTCAATGATTATGTGGTCTTATGCGCTTGTAGTGATTATATATAGAATCAATCTATGGTAATATTATCAACTTTCATGATACCAATCAGTTAGTTTTGCTTTATAAGCCTCTATGAAGGATCAGTAGCTAGACCTCAAAGCGATGGGCATCTAAGAACTTGTCACAATTTTTTTAAGTCTATCTGCTGCTTGTTTATGTGGTTTGTTTATTACGGCTGAAAGGGCTAATTGACTTTAAACGAAGTTGCCTTTTAATTAGTTAATCTTGTCATAATGGGATATTGATGTTGACATGTGTGCTATATCCAAATTCCTGACTAATTGTGCTAATTGTGCATGTGTTATTGACGCTGGTTAATTTCTATTGATGATTAAACATGACTAATTGTGCTTTTTGTGCATATGAATATCGATATTACAAGTGCTCTGTGCAGGGCACAACACCTAGACCCAAAACAAGGAGTCAGTCTGGTTATGGTAAAAGGTCTATGAAGGAGAAGGTGGATCAGTCAGAGACTGCAGGTCCGAGTGTTTCGCAGCTGTTCGAAAAAAATTTGTCAACTGAGTCTTCAGAGAGCGATGAGAAGTGGAAAGAGGTAATGTTTCACTCTCTGATGCCTAATCCATATGTATGTGGATTTTATTATTTTGCGTGCATGTTTTAAGATGGTCTTGTTTGGCGTAGAGTACTTAGATGTGGTTAATTTCATGATTTTATGCAAATTTACCTCAAGCTTTTAGATGGCAATTTACATATGCTTAAAAAGAGGGGATAGTTTGATGATGCTTTTTGCTTCTTTGATGACATGATAGTCCTATCCAAATTTTCAGCAATGTTGCTGGCATAATAATAATGTTGAGAAAGAGAAACCATGTCCAAATTATCAGTTATTTTTCATGATTTTTTTTCAATCTTTTAAACAACATACATATAGTAGTTTTTGTTAACATAAATTTTAGGCTTATATATCTTTGTTTCATATAAATTGTTATCATCACAAAATATTTGCTTATTTTAAAATAATTATTCATATAAAAATATTTTTTATGTACATTTCATGACACTGCCTTCTTTGCTCTTAGGCACGAGGCGAATGTGTGCCCTTTTGGGTCCTTCTCTTCTCATTTAAAGGATTGTCCCATGTCCAAATTTTCATCACAATAGTACTCAGATATGGTTAATTTCATGATTTTATGCAAATTTAAGTTTTTCTGAATTGTGATTGACTCAGATGATGACGCAAATATCTGCATTTAGTGATCAACTTGTGACCAGACTAGCTCAATTTTAGGCGTGGCAGCCGGTGGAAGATGTCTTAAGGCCTCTTTGTGAAAGTGTTACTTAGGAAATTTCCCTATGATTGTGCAGTTTGTAACAGACCTTTGTGTTGTAATTCGTTAATGGATATAATTTGCCTAATCATAGTTAGGATTAAGTTTATCTGTTTTGGTATTTATGTTGATGTTCTGGTATGTTCCACTGAGCCTTGTTGAAGACATTTATGTTTTGAGCACTATATTGACATTCTGGTATCTTTTGTGGTAGTGTTCATTTACCTCACAGAAGTGTGACCATATATGAATGGATTAAAGCTAACTTGCATGTCCATGTGTAATGCTTATCCCAACTGACTTGTTGAGTAACCTTGTGATATAATGAGATCAATTAACATATTAGTGTCCCAGAAATTGGAATGAAAATTATGCATTGTATTCGGATTTTATGTTAGTCTGCTAATAGATGATGAGTAACTTATTCATGCAAAATTTTTTCCCATGTAAATGGAGAGTGGGGTGGCATAAATAGTAAAATAATTTAATGTTATGGAATGTTAAGCGGACTCTTTTTGCCATATTTCTTTTAGATAATACTTATTAAAATCCGTAGAAGGATTTTTATTGTAACTAGACTTACTTATTCCCTCTTAACATTTTACTCACATTGCTAATCAGAATGTGAATTATGTGAGGAATGGAAAATAATTTAGCAACTGGATATAATTTTAATCAATATTATATGCGACACCCAAGTTAGACATATCGGGTGTAGTTCTCGGGCTACAAAGACTTAATATCTGCCATGTTCCAAAAAATGGTCCATAAATTGGCATGAATCATTTGGTTATATTTTTTTTCCCAACGTTACGGCCCAAAGTTTACCAAAACATTCACAAAAAATACAAGTATGGAAAGTCCACTTGTGCATGGCCGCAACGATGGAAAAAAAAACCTAATAGTATTTGCAATATCTACTTCACTTTGTTTCTATGGGAAGCATGAATCAAAAAAGACAATTTTTAACATTTACACGGCCTTCAAAAAATTGGTGCCTTGTTGTGGCAAGCTATATGGTGATGCTGTCGCTGCCATCAGGGCTTTTGCTCTGAATTGAGCTTTTGCTCCCACTTGGGCCTTTGCTCCTAGTTGGGCCGGATTGAGCTTCCTTTTTTTAGTTTCTCACCATCTCAGAATTCCAAAACTTCACAGCTTTCTCGGTAACAGATGCACCCAAAGGGTTGTGAGGTCCTACGATGAGGTCAACAGCGATCCCCATCCTGGTGGAGTCATCAACGGGCTGCGCGAGAATAGTTGGAAGAATGCATTTACAGGGAAGCAGACAATTAAAATTGGTCCAAGCATGTTGGCAGATTAAATAAAAATGAGACCTCGTAAAATGCATCCGAAAAGAATTTGGTGAATACCTCAATGTTGTAATCTAGCCACAAACTTGAGTTCATCATCCATTTGCACACCCAAACACCACAATCCATACTGCAAGGAGAAAGCAAGGGGTGAAATATGTAAGTCTCTTATCAACTACCGAAGAAAAAACAAAACAAATTCTGATGTCTAGTAATAGAGGGATTGGTTTGGATTGTACGATCCTGGTGCTTGCTGCCCTGTATGGTATTCTTCGGGTTCAAATTCTGAGATTAGTGGTGGAAATGCTTCCGTGTTGTCCCAGAAGCTACGACACCTAATTAGCATACCAATATAGCGAGCCTGGACAGTGAAGAAATCGCGATGGTAGTTAGATATGAAATAAGACGTCACTAGTATGGAACCAATAACTATAGGTATTATTAAAGACATAAACTTACCACTTCCCTCATTTGTGAGATGCGCCTAGCAGTCTCGGTCTCTTCTGTGGACTTGCATGAGTCAAGGTAGATGAGCTTCTTTTCCCATATATCTACAATCATGAGATACCAGTGGAACCCAATGTGCATTGGAACATAAATCTGTGGATTGAACACACAATCTAGTTTCAGAGCAAGTTAAACATCGGAAAGCTAAAAACTGAAGTAGGATTATGAAACTTAGCATACCATGGTGAGTTCATCAGCGAAACCCATGTATCTTTGCTTGATATACTCCATTATTGATGGATGAAGTTCATTCGGATTAAGAATCATGTGCTACACCATTAGTAATAGATTATTAGATAGCTCCAATAAAGAAACAAACATAACAACTAAGTCGTTGATTCATGCGAGTTTAATTTTGGTTGATGAGAAAGGCAATATGCCCCCTTGAACTATTTCAATCAATATGCATTAATCTAACTTGCTAATATCTTCAGTCCGATGTTGAGAGTGAAGCGAAAAATTGATGTGAAAAACATCTAAGTTGACCATACCGAGAATGTTGTAGGCAACCACCAGTGCAATTTCTTTTGACGCTTTTCACCAGTGCACATCCCCACGACCATGTTGATAACATCATCATAAAGTTCACATCCTGGCTTAAGGGACAACAGCCTCTTTCGTGTACCGTCACAGTGGCTATCCTCGACCAGCCTCTCACTGCGTAAGAGGAGAGGAACAGATATAACATTTTAGGATATCAGACCAAGCCAGCCATTTCTTATATCATTTAATTTACAATAATGATACTCATCCATTAAACAATGAGCCATTGAACATCCATTAAATCTAATAATTTAATTATAATATTTTTTAATCACTCATCTTCCTATTTTTAATTAAACCATGTCCATCCCAACCCAAAGAAACAATAAACCATGTACATATTAAGACATCCGAATTTCATCTCAATTTGTATGAATAATCATTGTGATTTAAAATTTGATTATGTTATAATTTTAATTTTTAAAGAGAGATACTTTTGATTTTTAATATAATTTGAACTAAATTATTTTTAAAATTTTTGAATTTATATTTTAAATGCCGGAGAGAGAATATGCAGCTGTGATAAATCTATATATTTGTTTGTTGCAATTAATTATTTGAATTTACAGGAAAAAAAGGCAGAACAAAGGATATTTTTAATGGACATCTAGTCGAACCGATTTATTTAACAGTCAAGTCAAGGTTTGGTCAGTTACCTATCTTCCATGCCCAATGCGAAAATATATGTCGCCACCGCAAGATTATCCCCGTCAAATCTCATCCCCACCGGTGGTCGGAATGAAAGTTCCAAACACTGCATATGACCACAACATATATGAATGGATTAACAACGCAGCCATGACAAGGACAAGTACGTAGAGCCTCAGTGATGACCTCTATTGGTCCATACTCACCCAGGGGGTCTCTTCTCCCAACATGACAAGTCCTTTATGGTGGTAGAATGCGAAAGGAGTTCCCACCCGCTTTTGATGAATGAGGTACAAGATTGCAACGTCATCGGTTAGTTCACCATAGTCCAACCTCCGCTGCAACCATTCATCGTTCTCATTACGCGGGAAAAAGGAAGCAAAAAACTAAAACAGCAATAGACAGAAAAAAAAAATAACTCAAGTCCGTGGCACTTGCTAGCATCGAAAATAAGGGGCGCCTACCTTCAGAGGCCTTAACTCCGATGCGCACGCCTTCCCTTCCTCGAACGGCTTAATCCCGATCTTAGTGTCGCCATCATTCCCGGTTGGTGACACCTTTTGCTGCCTTTCTAGGATTGACACCTTATGCGCCAAAGCTTCTAGAACCTTGCTATGCTGACCGAGAATTGTGCTGAGGGTATGAACTTCGTCGGTGTTTGCCTTGATCTTCACCATCACGGTCTCCTTATGCCCACGTATTTCCTTGCAAAAACACCAATCATGGGCCAATAAGTCATTTAAACAACAAAAAATAACAACCCATCACAAGAGGTTCAACAAAATCAAATAGACCCTCAACCGGGGCAAAAAAGAAAAAAAACATGATATAAATACGGGCATTATTAAAATTAGCATTAACTTGTGCTATATCCCCAAAGCTCAAAATTCGAAAATGGCAACCAGAAGTTGCTAAGAGAATAAAAACCCAAGAAAAGTTAAAATAAAAAAGGGTCCAATAGTAGCTTTGGAAAATAAAAAAACAAGTCACTGACCATTACAAGAAAACCTTAAGTTATCCACAAAAATGTTCAGCAAGAATAAAACATGATAGGGCTCTCTTTTTTTTTTGGTCATGATAGGGCTCTCTTCAGAATTACACTTAGCTGTAGCACAAACCCAAAGGTTTAGCACAAAATAGGGCCCATTAGTAGCTGACAAAATAAAAAATAACTAAGAGCCCATCACAAGATAACCAGAAGTTGTTTAGAAAAAAAAATATTCAATATGGGGCCTAAGTTAAAACAAGAAAAAGGGGCCCAAAAGTTACTTAACTTGTCAAAAAACAAATCATCATCCCATCAGAAGAAAACCCAAAGTGTTCCCAATATTTTTTTACAAGTTGGGCCTAAGTCAAAACAAAAAAAGGGGCCCAAAAGTTACTTAAAAAATCAAAAGCCAAGTTAGAGCCCATCACAAAAATCAGAACTGCTGCATGGAAAAAAAATTAATGCCTCCAAAAAATATCATACAAAAGTACTCATTCATAAAACTCACATTCCCAGATGGAATTGGTACGAATAAAATAGATTTGGAAGACCATTCCAAAAATTAAGTTGAATTTACATGGAAGGAAAAAGAAGTACGAGTGGAAGATGTTTCCATCAACGGAGGCACTCCCACTGATGCAAATACTTTCAAAGATCTTTGTCCAACAATTATGATTAGAAAAAGGCCCCAAAGGGGACCAAAACAACTGCAAAATATAAAACTGACTTCTATCATAAAACTGCAAATATCATGAATAAATTATTCAGGGCCCCATTAATTTGTCTCCTTCTTTGGTTTTTCGCCATGAACAATTCAATCAGGAAGAAATTATTCCACGGGCAAAAACAAAGATGGAATATCTTTTTGGTGTTAAAAAAAAAGGCGTTTAAATCATAGATCTGTGGATCCTTTTTGTCATGAAGCCAATTTCAAAAAAAAATGGCCAAAACAAACATGTCTTTTAAACTAAGCGTAACAAAGGTTAAAACAATGAAAAATCAGATGAACATTTTCAGTTTACCAAAAAAAAATAATGAACATTTTCTTCAAAATATAACATTACTGAGTAGTACATGATTTTACCATCAACGACTCTTTAAAAAATATCCAACTGTTAATAAAATAATACAAACAAAATAACTCGAACCCCACAGGAGAAACCCGTCACAAAGGTCTTTCAAAATAAATGTTCACTTTTTCTAGTTAATACCTGTTTCAGCTCTTTTAGACTTTCCATGGTGACTAGGTCCTCCACTCCACTGACCTCATCCTCAACAATGGTGGGGAGCTCCCTACTTATTGTTTGATTTTCACATGACCCAGACAAAATAACCGAATGAAGACACCAGTGCATATGGATAGGGACAGCACAAGCAGACAAACACACAAAAGCATCAGTAAGATACAAAGTAATGATATTTTAACATGAACATCTTAATGCGGGTGACTATGTACATTACCTGGAAGAGCCATTGTCTTTTCCCTTCGTTGCCGCTATGGTTTTTCCCTTTGCTTGAGGACTTTTCTTTCTCCTCATGTCTCCTCTTTCTTTCTCTCCTCACAGCTTCAAAGATTTGGCGTAACTAGGAAGCTTCTGCTATGGCCATTTTATGGGGTATAATTGGTTACCGACACAGCCGGTTTCATGTGTACCTATAACATTTGAGATGACAACAAATGCTAACTTTGGGCCTCCGCACAAAGCCAAACCGGTTTTGACCCGAAAACACCACAACATTAAAAAACTACGCATTAATTAGATAAATCAGGTTCCCCTGAGTACACTATAATCATATTATCCAAATTACATCATGGTTCATTGTTGCATTCTTCCCTAACTACCTAAACCCTACAACCCAAAACATACATTGGTGATATTTTACAATCTCCTGATCCAAAAAAGCACCTTCAACTTTCCTAGTTACCGGACCTACACTAAACATGTTTACAACCAACTTTGCACATGCAAAATCCAACTCCCTATATTCATAAATTCAACCCTTAACCATATAAGAAACCTAGGAATTGTTTAAACTTTCGAATTTCCGTGTTCAACATCTCACACTCTGCCTCCTTTTCACGGAGCCGCCGTGCAAGCTATTCTGGCTGGGTGCCCTGCATCTCATCGAATTGTTGTTGCAACACACAAAGACGCCTATAGTTGAAGTCGCAGATGGAGTGCCCTGTCCGAATTAGAAGCAAGTCCAGCAAGGTGTATGCGGCGTCATCCCTGGCGCAAGCCTCGTCAAAGGAAAAACACCCGTTTGCCTTTAAATTTATTTCCTCCTCCTCGCAGACTAACGTCACCTCGAATCGGTAGTGCTTCTCGCCTTCTTGAGAGTGATAAACATGCTTCTCAAAATGTGGAGATCCCAAGTGAAGCTTCGCACATACGCGAAGAAGATAGAGCTCCATGTCTTCCTCGATAACCAAACCACCCCTCTGAGTTTCCGGAACGGTACACAGCCCTGTTTCACATTTGACATATCATGTTCATCAAGTCACCATACAAAAGCTATAATTCGTATCACCATGCAACCCATTCAAGTAGAAGAAACATAGCTAGACGTGGATTTATCACGAAAGGCTACTCACCTGACGCACCAACGGAAGAAGATGATGTACTTTGTGTCGAGGTTGCTGGGATTGCATGCGCATGGCCGCCACTGGACCCAACTCCGAGCTTGTTAAGTTCAGGGGACAGCGTTTCAACGCTCTCTGTTTCATTCCTCAGTCGACTTCTTGATGGCTCTTTATTCAGATACTCGGTCGCTTCCTCCAAGCTTTTAAACCCTTTGTAAGATGCAAAAGGGTAGCCATGGACTTGCTCGTTACACTCGTCCCAGGTTCTGTAGATACCCGGAACTCTTCCAATTCGTACAGCATAATGACTGTATCTGGCTCGACTCATCTCCCTCGTATAGTTATGACTTCCTCAAATCTCCAACCAATGAAGAGAAGCATTAGCGGATGGTAACTGAAAGACTACCCTTATTTATTTTCACAGAAGGGAGCAACTTCTGTCTTAAATGGACATCACCTTCCCACCAACAACATGCTTCATTTTATTTACTCAGTGGGACCCACTCCTAATTCAATCACGCGGGGCACACTTGATGAATTTTTTCACTTAAATTTTCATATCCCGCCTTTGCCAAAACAAATATCACATACAGTTACTTAGCAAAATTCTAATTCACATTTATTTGGTAGTACTTTATAAATGACCCATTTATGTATCACTTAGTGTAATGCACGTTGACATGTTCCCAATCAAACCCATTGATCTTTGAAACATTGGACAAAAATTATTCAACGAAACAAGGCTTCTTCTTCATATGGGAACAACTTAATTAAACACCAATGATTATATTTAAAATTCCCACTTGAAAATGCAACTAATTTAAGCCAGGAGACAAAAATAACTAATGATAAAATTAATTTGAATTAATGAAAACCGTCTACTGTAGGTCAAAGTTCACTTCCACATGTTACTGTTCCCTTCCTGATGAGAAAGGACGATTCCCTTCTGAGCAACATGACATCTCTTCCAGATTCTTGGTATTTAACTAGTGGTCAAAGCCTTTATCCACCCCCAATAGTAATATTACCTTCCCCCCAAACTAAAACTATCTGATTTACGTGATTGCCATTCTTACTATTTTATGAAATGGACGGTGAATTTCTACTTTCTACTAATTTGACCCCAAATCCAAGTCCATTTGCAAGTCAACGTCTTAAAAGGAATTAAATAAATCAATTCAACTATATCGGTTCTATATCTGTTGGTAATTGCGATATTTATTAACACATTCCTTTCGTATTAAACTCCCGAGTATAAGTAAACTCATAGAGTCAACCTAGACTCGAATCGCAAATTAGCTCGTAAAAACATACGACTTTACCTATTATATAAAAATAAATAAATGTCATAAATAACCTCAACTCTAACCTTACAAGGTTTAACATTTTTTCATTTTAAAGCACATTATAAGCTAAACTAGTGATATCATTCATGCAACAAATACAATAACATATAACACACAAGGCACAAATTTGGTGCAAAAATATTTGGGTGTGAGTCACTCAATAAATTCGTAACTCTAACTCTTAAGTGGAAGTCTCCTTTTTTGGCTACATGAATGTTTTTTAGCTAAAATTGAGTGAAATTTCAAACTCATCTATTGGTGAATTTATGTGAGTTTACCAGAAAGACACGAGTTCAGCGGACTTTACCTGACCTTACACGAGTTCAGTCAGGTTTACTGGGATGCGAGTTCAGTGTCGAGTTGACTCGATTCCACTACCTAAAGTCGCATACTCGTAAGAGTTTAAGAGTAAACACCATCTTAAACAACCACTACCCAAACCCATTCCCAGCAAGTTCAGAGTCTAAGAGTAACCTTTCGATCATAGGTTCGCTTACTACTCCACAAAAATTCAGACCTAACTAATCCATTTGCAACTTCATCGGTTCGGATTCTATATACCTAAGCATTATCATTTGTGTCTTTCTTCTCGAAACAAAACTTTCTCACAAAAAACCTAAACGTCTACGAATGAACACATTATTGCTTCCAGTAACACTACGATGGCGTCTCAACTAGGGATGGAAACAGGCCAGACCAGGCTAGGCTTTCGTCTAAATAGGCCAGGCTTGAATTATATGTGTAGCCTATGCTTGGCCTATTATTATTTAAAGGCTTTATATTTGTTAAAGGCTTAGCCTGGCCTGAAGTCTGTTTATAATCCTGTAAAAAAATAAATTAATAATAAAAATAATAAAATTTATAAATACAAATAAATAAAATTTCAGAAATTAAAAAAAGCTTATATTACGACTTTTGTAAATTTATTTATTTAGTAATTATAAGTGTCAATGATTTTTTATGTCGTTTGAAAATAAAAAATAATTTTATTGATAGATTATGCTTCTTTTTAATTTATTTAAAATTTAACAAAATTATTTTTAAAATAATTAAAAAATTATTGTAAGGTAATATATATAAATAGGCCGATTTGTTAGGTCAAAGAGCCTAAGCCTGGTCTCTTTAAATAAAAAGACTTTTACGAAAGCCTAAGCCTGTTTTATTTATCAAATAAGCCTGGCTTGCATTAGGCCTAATTAGGCCAGACCTAAGGCCCCCTGATAGGCCGCCTGACCTGTTTCCATCCCTAGTCTCAACACCCGTTCTGCATTCACTTTGTCGTATTTTATCCAAGCACACTTGTATCTATACAAGGCACCTCTAATGTGAACTTATTCGTGTGTGACTATGTCTCGACATAATATTCATCCATGTTTAGGGTTTGTCAAACGAAATACTCGCGATGAATTGCCTTATGTAGCGGGTAGGATTGAATCACACCATCAACCTCTAAATCCCTCGCCTACACAAACCCTAATCCCCATATGTTGCAACTATAAAAAAGGAAAGATAAAAAATCAACTATCTTTTATTTTTCGGCCCCAATAAATTCATATTCTTTTCCCGTGACATAAACTTTTCCAACAAGTAATTCCACTTTCTTGTCTGCATATCACTAGCACAAGAACACTACTCCATAATTATAAGAAACAAATTATCAAACACCGAGTGGGCAAGAAATAAAGATATGATTATAACTACGAAATCACCACAACAAGATGATCAACATAGCAAATCAACTAGAGAATTAACAACCAAAGCCAATAGAAAGATGCAAGAGCAATGGATCATAAGATGGAGCAAGAAAATAAACTGAAGTTAATGAGCAAGCAAGATGTAAAGATGAGCAAACTAATTAAAGAAAGCATGAAATCATTCATGAGATATGAAATATCCACAATGCAAACACAAAACAAGTGATCAAAATATAAGTTTGGTTGGTGATGGTTATCCTAAAGATAAAGAACAATAAAAATAAACTAACAGAAAACATCACCACAATGCCTCAATCATTTAGTTACTAATATCCTAACAGGCACGGACCCACCGTGCGTCTCCCGTGTCCAATCGTGTCTTTAGAAAAACAAATAAATTTTCTCATATGCGCTTCGCATTGTAAAAATACAGTGTGTGTCCAACTATATTGTTCACTTATATTCCTAAAAATAGGCTTAAAAAGGATAAAAAGAAAATCAATTTTCTACGTCCTGAAATTCTACTAAATACTACACAAAACTCAAAAATATAAAAAACTTCGTTCAATTCTTACACTTAGGAAATATCAACCTGTTTATGAGTATTTAAATACACGTAGTTAACTATATATTTAACTATTTTTATATTTGTGTGAGTTAAGTTATATATTTAAATACATAGTTATATATTTAGCTATATACTTATTTTACAATTTCTTCCTCCGGAGTCCAGAGAGACAACTTTTTCTTTTTCTAAAAAACTCACACATACATGTTTATGAAAATGAAAATCACTTGCAATCTATCTTGCTTCACACTTATTTTTTTTTTCTTTTTAGGTGTGGACAATTAACTCCAACTCCTTATACCCTTCATTTTCCATTACCCATGCACCTCTATATGCATGCTATCCTAACCTTTATCTTCCATGGGCGACCCATGCAAAAAAATAAGCCCACAATCAAGTGAAGATAATCAGCTCATTTTAACCCAACTTCAGAAAACAAAAATCCCACTAACAAACCAGTTGGTCCCTTTAGCCCAAAAAAACCCAAAATCATTGATTGTAATTAGTGGAAACACATTGCCCGTAATTATTATTACCCAACCGACAGCCTCCTGCCACACCTGCATTGGAGCAGAAAACATGTGCCTCTCTTTCCGTACAGCGACACTTGTTTCTCATCCAACGGCGCCTTCACCTATCCTCACATGAGGAACCAGATCAATATCATCATCTGAGTGCTAGCCAAAATATATATATAACATGAATTAAATTTAACTTCTAATTTTTTTAATTCCTACCTCCCTAAGTCTTCTAATAGTAGAAGAAGAAAAATAGAATCGAAATATACTATTAAAATAATTGAAATATACTAATAAGTTGAATACAAAATATCAAATATTAACAAATTAAATTTCCTATTTTACATATCAATAATATGAACTGAACAACACTAATTCATTTAAAAAAACATTAAAGGAATAAATAATAAAATTAAAAATGAAATTAAAAAAGAATCGAAATAGACTATTAAGGGTAATGCTATTTGAACAAGTGATTTTGGTAAATCAAGTGCAACTAAGTGATTTATTTTTATGCTAAATAGAATATTATTTCGGTGTCAAATAGTATAAAAAAAATGCACCTAAATAAAGTTTTATTTGACACTGAAATAGTCTTCTATTAGCATAGAAATAAATAACTTAGTTACATTTAGTTGGCCAAAACCACTTATTCACATAGAATTATTGTACTATTAAATTGAACACAAAACAACAAACAACAATGAATTGAATTTCCTAATTTACAAATCAATAATAACAACATGAACAATGCTAATTATTAAAAAAACATTAAAACCTGCACATTATTAGAAAGAAGAAGAATATGTTGACTATACGACGACAAATACGAATGACGCAGACATAGAAGAATGAAAGAGGAGGAAGAAAGAAGAAGAAGAAAAACAAAGTGTAGTTGTGAGTGAGAAGCAATCGTGTGAAATAAAGTAAGATGGTTGAATTTAGTTATCTAAATTACTTGACTATCTAAAATTATTGTAAATATATATTAAAAAAATGTTTTACAAATTGAATTTTGATCCGGTTCTTTGCAAGTATGATCAGATAAATGAGATATTTTTTTGTCAATTGTGAAAAATACTTTAAAAAAATATTTCAGAGACTGAATTTTGATTCGGCTTTTGGTATATACTTTTTAATCAGGGATGGATTTACCTTGTAATTATTTGCCCCCATTCAATAATTAAATTTGACCTCACTAAAATTTTCTTTCACTCAATTGAATCATATTTTACAGTGAAAAAATATAATTATAAAAATTATGGTAAATTATCCTGTTAGTATATATAGTTTTTGAAATTTTGTTTAGTTTTTAATTGTTTAAAAAAATTATAATTAAATCTATATATTAGAAAAAATTTCAATTATTCTTGTTAACTATTTTTTCTTACAAAATATAATTTTTTTAATATATTATTTTTAACATTCGATATAGAATAAATTAGAAATTATTTTTTAAATAAAATGTTTTAGAAATAGTGTATATTTTTTTGTCCTTACTGCAAAAATTTTCAGGATCCGACACTGTTTCTAATACTTAAACATTTCTACAAGACGATTATGGTATAATTTACATATTAGATCAATTCACATGAAAAATTTAAAAAGAAAGCCAGAAATATGCATATGTTATGGACCGGCTCAATAAGGTCCAATTCATAGGCCAACACTAAATATACTTGGCCTATAAGGTCAATGATCAAGGTAAAAAAGGAAAGATTTGATACGATCATGATAAGATTCCTTGAGAATTCTTACTATCCACTACTATATAAGCTGGGAGAAACACCCTCAAGGTATGCATTCTCTAAACCCTAACCTCCTATATTAGATCTAGAATCTCATAATCCTAATTCTGGAATTCTAGAGTTATTCTTCATACTCATATCAACTACCTTCATCAGCATAAGCTCTCGAACTCTTCCGAGTGCTTCCCTCAGAAGGCAATTCTCTCCTTCTTGTTCCTATTGTCTAGTCCTTAACACCTAAAAGTTCTTTGGACAATTGTTAGGTATTCTCATACTTAATAGCACGTGAAAGTTAATAATTACATAGTTCAAAGAGAAAATTTGTAATAAACCCTCCATTTTCTGCAATTTAATTAACAATTACATTCTTATTGCATGCGTTCCTACAACAATTAATTACCACAAATTTATCCTTGACATATAAAGGTGGGTCGACTTTTATGTTTTTCATTAAAAAATTTTATTTGCATATAAAAAGTAGTCACTATATATTTATATATGAATACATTTATATATAAATACATGTAAAATTTATTCATTATTTTCAATATATATTTTATATTTTAATATATATTATACACTAATTGTTGATTTTAGTGTTCAAATAGCATAATCCATTTCGTACATATAGCCTTTCGAATTTGTTAAATGACCAATACGTAATCACCGAATGTGTTACAGGATGTTAAGAATGCCAAAATTGATACTTCTTTTATTCCAAATCATGAAGAGGAGTTGGCAGGGTAACTTTCTAATATAGAACCGATAATTTTTACCTTTTTATCAACAGTTAAAGGATTTTACGTTAAATTTTATACTTTTGATGCGTCAAAATTTGCCGTTCTAAAAATCGGTTTTTATTTGGTCTGATTCAATCATAAAAACTAATTGATAGAAAATCAGTAAAAAATCAGTGAATCAACTAAACGGAACCAGTTTTTACATAAAAAAACTGATTTTTTAATAAAATAGTATTATTATATTTTAAGTAAGTTTAATATATATTCAAGTATACCAATCCGAACACGGTTCGATTCCGATCATACCTTTAAACCATTAAATCAGCCACCCTATTAGTTTATTGATCGGTTTGGTTCCACAACCTTGGAAATTTTTGTAAAGTTAGCTCCAAGAGGGTCTTTCTTATTATTTTTTTCGTTGGAGGGTATCCTAAGCCTAGAGCCCCCTTTCGGGGGTTTGACGTGACCACATCCTTTTACATACATGTGAGGCCCAAGGTTCAAATCCCGGACTAAATCATTTATCGCTTATTCTTTTACTTATTTATTTAAGATAACCAAATTATTTGACCCAATTGAAAAATGTTAGTCCAATAAGGTATATATTGATGTAAGAACAGATTGACATGCTGGGAGTTTCTATTCTGTTGTTAATCTTTTATGTATATCTAATTGCGATTGGTGAGAGATTGAATATTTACTTCAATTATACATGATGAAAGAATTGGTTATATTGTAAACTTCTGCTATAGCTTGCAACATGTAAATAAATGGCATAATCATAATTCTAGATACCAAACCAACAACACCTCTAAATTCCTGATGCTTACACAAATTCTTGGTTCCATTCAAGTATAATATTAAATAGAAAACTAAGATGTGAGAAAATAACCTTAACAATAAAATCAAACTTAAGCAGAAGAAAACATAACAGTAAAAAAAATACAGAGATTCAGTAACATTAAGTCCCAAAACCATAAACCTGAAATTTCATGGTCAATACTGGATGAATGGCGAAATGAAATTAAATTTTATTAAGCAACAAAATACAGTTAATCTGATATTAGAAAGTGTACAGGATGATGTCGACCCCACGAAGCTGCTTGTTGCAAAGATTGCAGGAAATGAGAAAGTAATAACTGGGAGACACAAAATGGCTTTCAATTTTATTTAAGGTGGAAGCAAAGAAAAGGTCATTGGTTTTGGTATTGATACCCCTAAAGAGGAAATGGAGCTGTTATTCTTTGTGATACTCATGGCTACAATTATGCCTAACACAGCAACCCCTCCTGTTAACATATTCCTAAAACTATTGGCTGCAAACATAAAGCCTTAATCCACCGTTCTCAAATTGCAGCCTAGCCATGATTTGATCATAATATTATAATTCCACAGGTATAGAACAACTAACGTGTTTTGGCATTCCAATTACATTATTTTAGTCAGTGAGATTGAGCTCATAGAGCTCCGGGTACCATATTGGTCTATGGAAGGACTAGTCCATACAAAAACTTTAACCAAACCAAGAGATCCTTTAGTTGCAACCTCAAACATGTTATATGAGTTGCCAAACATAAATCATGTTTGCACAAGCTCACTTTTACCCAAAATCAATCAATTCTAAATAATCAAGTTCATTCAAACTTAAGATCAAAATTAAATTCCATTATATAATCAACTTTTCATACATTTACAAATTTAGGCACAACACAGCAACATTCATTGCTCAAGCTTTCTAACCCATCAGTAACACAATTTAATTCATGTTCAATTTTACCTCCTTTCCGCTTAATTAGATTCACCTGATCACTAATCATATCTCTCATCTACTGGGACTAACATACATTTCAAACATAATTAAATTCATCAAATCAAATGATGTATGATATGATATTATACACACAGAAAAACACATCAAGCTAAGACTTTAATATTGGCAAGAATGGCCAAGGCGTTGCTGGTGTACTCACCGCACCTGTCAATCTTGGTCTTCACATCCGTAGCGTTGGAGGACCCCATCTCCTCCAGTCCGTCAAGGCACGTCTGCTGGTCGGTCAAGGCGGCGCTCACCCAAGTGCGCGCGTCCGCCATCTCTATCTCCGTCAGCTCCTTTGCTGACGCCTTCACCACCTTGGAGAGGGAGTCGTTGAGGCGGGAGATGGCGTCATCCACGAGCTCCCTGCAGTCAACGGAGAGGGAGGAGGAGGAGGCGAGATTAGAGAGCTCGTGGATGGAGACTCGGAGGGAGAGGGACAAGATACCTTGTGGATCCATGGCTTTGGTGGTGTTGGTGAGGAAGGAGGTTAAGCTTGTAAAGCAGGTGTTGGGATAGCGAGTGACGTTGCAGGCGACTCGGATGGACTCGGTGGCTGACTCGGGGGGCTTGTGGTGGACGTCGGCGAGGGCGACGACGAAGAGGAGAGTGAGAAAGAGGAAAGCGAGGGTGGAGAGAGTAACGATTAAGGACTTGAAATAATAATAATTTTTTTGTTGATCTTGGATGTGGTTACTCTGATTCTCTTCTTCTACTTTGCTGTATCCTTTGTTCTTCAGCATCTTCACACAATCCATCTCTTGTGCCTTGATGTCTACTTCGTCTCGCTATTATTCTATACATACATTCACGCCCGTCTTTACTAATTATTCTTCCAAGTAGTCGAAAAGAAACCGTGTGAAAGTTGAGATTAGATTTTCACCTAACTTTTTTAATTACGATTAAATGCTAATCAACCAGAATTTTCCTTTTTTTTCTTATAAAAAAAGAAACATTTTAGAAATAGCTAAAAGACACCTAAACATCAGTTCTATACCTAAAGATCGCACACGCAGTAAGAACCTAAACCTTCTAGCCAAAAGGATGTCGTTAAACTCACATATTAAAGGAAAATTTATTCTACCGTAGACACTTAATCTGATAACAGATCGTTTTCAATTTAGACGACACCACTCTTAATGATTCAAAAACTCTAATTTAACCCTCAACCATTCAAAAATTAGGACAAACAGACTCTTAAAGTAGGTTTATCAATCCTAACCCCTGTACTCACAAACTGATATCAAGGATCTATTTGTCCAAATTTTTGGGCCGAATTGAAATTTTCGAATAAATAAAAATGACGTCGTTCAAATTAAAAATTGTCAGTGGCCGAATTGGGTGATTACTTTTTATTCTATATTTCTTTAATCAAGTATAGGAAAAAATGAAAAAAGTACACATAATTTTTCACACGAAGGACAAAACTACACATTATTTATTTAATAAGTCAAATGTACACACGAATAATACTTTCCCTTATTCTTTGGAACACAAAAGTACACATCATTTGCAGTTAGCTTAGCTAATAGTGGGATAGATGTATCTAACGAAAGATATCATGCTTGTATACATTTAACTTATTAAATAAATGGTGTGTACTTTTGTCTTCCGTATAAAAAAGTGTGTGTACTTTTGTCTATTCTTCCTCAAGTATATACTAGCCCAAAGCCTTTTCAAGGCCCATAGATGATTACTGATCATTACCTTTTATTCGGAAGGTAGCAATTTGGGTTGAAAATAATTTTAAATTGTAGAGTTGAGCTCTATACCAAATATTTCCTTTGAAAAGCTTGGCTTTGGATACTTTGTTGAAGGTTGATGAGCTTACATCCATACATTCAATAGGCAAATTTTCTTGTGTGAAAACAGATCTTACAAAAAAAGATTATTTCTTGTTTCTCGGTGCTCGAAAAGGATTATAAGGTATAACATGAAAGTCTAAATATGTTTCAAATGCGATCATTACTATCATAGAATGGAAAATATTGAGCTGATCAATAACATTATTAATCAAGCGGTAGCTACAATCAAGGGAGGAGAACAATCAGACCAATGATATGCAAGGAAATAAGAAACTAATCAAGAATAGTTAACCTAGAAAAAAACCAATTAAAAAAATTTTCCCTCTAATGTAAAATCTGGGGATGGATATCATAGAACAAGGAAAATCGTTTTAGTCCCTATATGCTTGTCAACAGAAATCAGAGAAGAAACCACCAATAGAGAAGACTTCTAGGATTAAAAAGGGGGGGGGGGGGGGAAGGGGAATTAAAACTCAATCTGATTTCAAGATCTGATTAACAATACTCCAGAAACCTCAAATGATCGATCAATCATCATATTCGTCCTTGAATGATTTTTTAAATTAAATTAGTCCTTAAAAGATTAAACGTTAGTTACATTTATCCTTCCATCTAAGGATTCACAGATTTCTTTAGCATTGTGCCAGCTTGATCGTTAATTATCATGTTAGCACTTAACTTTTCTTAATAGGCCATCATTTAATTTTGGGGGTTTGGCTTCAATTGACACAAAACAACGACGTTCTGTGTGTTATGTGAGATTATTGAAGGTTAAGTCTCATCTTCATTGATGTGACAATTTCATCTTTTGTCACCCAAAGTGACCTACCAACAACAAAAAAAGGAAAACAGTGCTCATCGTTGAAGAACAAAGAAGAAGGCTCATGTCCTATCAATAATGACAAAAGGTTCTTTGAGCGTTATTTGTGTTCTGCGAGACAAAATTGCATCTGTGTCTCCTGCACCACGCCACCGACTTCATTTTTGGAGCAACTTTATCCTTTGATTTCCTGAATAAGGAACATGAGAATGTACACTTTCTCCTCAAAACTTTAATTTGAATTTTATAAAAGCTTCAAATGTGGTTGATGGCTGATGAATAAAATTAAAGAAAGTTGTTCAATCTTATAAATGTTAAGTACATTAAATGCAATGAAATTACTTTGAATTTTTTCATCAAGAAATTTGTTACTTTGGCTCTAAAAATTGACAAACCCATCATACTCTACTTACTATTAAATAATGTATTTCCACTGGTTATGATAAACTCTTTTTAAATTTTTATAATATTAATTTTTGGTTTCCATTGGTGAATGAATTGGGGGTTAGGATTTTTTTTTTTTTTTTGCAATTGGGAGTTAGGGTTTAAGTAATCACACATAAGGACTAATTTGATCAAATTTTAAAAACAAATCTTCTTTGCATCTACTTCTGCATACTTGGTGTAGTCTAACATGTCAGTTTATAATGTTAATAGAAACTATTATTTCTTAGACGGAATGACAAAATTAACTAATATTTAATTTTTTGGAAACTAATTTGATTAATAAAATCATTCGAGGACGAATTTGATGATCGTCCAATCTTTTAGAAATCAATTTGACCATTAGTCCTAATATAATGCAAGAAAGAAAATCAATCATTCTGCAACAATTAAAGCTATAGTAAAAGGAAAACACAAATCTTGCCAACACCTTACCAAATCGGGAAACAATTCAACATTATGGAAAACTCAATCTAAACAAGAACCATATTTTTCACACACAGAGTAGCTTCCTTTCTCTTGTGCAATAAATACATTGTGAAGCTTTTTATTTATGGAAAAATGTGTTAACACAAGCAAAAAATATTTTGATCTCCATCACATTTCTTCAAAGTCACTTCCTACATTATCTTTTAAAGTGTTGGTACATGACGTGGCTCCCAAGGCCGGTTTGAAATCCCTTTTAAAAGAACTCGTTGCAAAAGGCTACGAACCAGCTATGAGAACCTCGATCAAATTTAGTAAAAGGTGTCACAAGGTGCAACGAGTTAAATTATACCGAGTACTGGACTCGGGTTGTTTTCCCTAGGAAGTGAAAACGATGACTTTGCTTTTGGTCGAGAAAAGATCGGGGTTGCAAATGTTGGTTTTAGAACAGAAAGCAAAGAAAAAACAAAAATATGATAAAAAGTGTTCGGCCATCAGTTGAAATACTGTGCGTCCCTATGATCACCACCGATCCCAGATTGGATGGACTTTCACATTAAAGGAAACTAACCACTACTGTTTAGGTCGAGTGGCAGAGTTAGTCCCTGTCCGAATGTCCTAGGTATACTTAATCAATGTAAGACCAAGGTATTCGGTGAACTCGAATAACCCAACAAGTTCACGTCGTTAAGGTCTTCCCATTGTTGGCAGGGACGTAGTGTTAACGACATCGGTATTAACCCCGTTCCTCCCATCTGTTGCCCTTAGGGATCGATAGCTAAGATCATCCACACATTTCAACACATAGCCAAGACACAAGATCACTACTCGCTACTAACAGAAATCATAATGGCATAAATAAAACGGGCATCATAACAGTAAAGCGACATGATGAGAAATTAAATGAGCAGAATAACGGCAATAATATTAATAAATTCAAAAGTCAAACGACAGAGTAATGGTACATAAAATAAACAGAAAAGCAGCAAAATATTTGTCTAGTAAGGCTAAAAACTAAAGGAACCGTAGAACTAAACTAAAGAGAGAAATGGTATATGAGGGCTCTCCTAAAATGGGTGTGGACTCCTTTATTTATAAACTTCAAATCTGCCTTCAGATGCGTACACACCAGTGCTTAGGTGCGTAGGCATTGGTCCGGTCCCAGCTCTGGACGTGTCGCCCAACTCAAGGCAATGCGTACGCACAAGTGCTTAGGTGCGTACACATAGGCAGCTGAATCAGCCTTCAAGGTTTTCTTCGCGATTTCCTCGTTCCATTCGCCCTTTTTAGCCACTTCCGCTCCGGACTTTGCTTGTTCAATCCTAAAATACTTGAACAAACATATCAAGGCATCGAGCAGAACGGGAAAGGGTAAAAGCATAGCAAAAATTGGCTAGAATAGCAGATACTTACAATTGAAGCCCTAAGGAATGATTATTCCCAAACGTGCCTGTTTTGCTAGTGTTTAAGTGGTAAGAGGTCGATATTTAGTCAATTTAGAGTATGAAATTACCCATCAAAATAGGGTTTATCAGTACACAAAAATTAAATGTGACGATTCCGAGGTTTTAAATGATTTTGCCAACAAATGGCAACTGTACTCTTTTTTTCTTGATTAGGCTTTTATCCCATAAAATTTTTACTGACAATTTTTAGCGAGACAGTTCTCATTATTACAAAAGATATTATAGTTTTTTCCCCCTAGTTAGATTTTTATTCCATAAAAAAACTTTTTACAAGGTTTTTAATGAGGTATATTCCTACAAACATCCAAATAGAGTGTTATGACAAATGCAAGTGTGGATGTCTAACCTCTTTATTATTGGAGCACTAAAGATTCTGCTAAATTGCAAATGGGTTTGATAAATAATAATTTTTATAGTTAATTCTCTTCCCTTGATCTATAAATCGAAGGCTTAACACAAACCAAAATATACACTACAACAAGCTAACAAATTACATTACTTTGGAGTTTCTTAAGCTTTCTACAACAAGAATTGTACTATAATTACCAAGTATTATATTATTAGAGTATAACTAATATTACTCTATTAGTCTCGTATAAATTTCTGCATTTATTTTTTACTTTCATTACAATTTTATAATATAAATACATTTCTTTCTTTTTTTCTTTCTTTTTAGAGAGAGATGAGTATCACGCTAGTTGGGTTCATTATGTTTCCCGAATACGGGTTAGAATGAATCGGGCTACCCGACAAGAGCTCGTAGCTTAGCTCATATTATTTTATTAAACAGATAAAGCTTGGGCTTTTTCTGAGCATATTAATTAAAATGGCCAAATCGTTGACCTGGCTTGTTAAAATACTGTATTAGTAAAAATAACTTATTCTTTGAAGTTTCAAATATTCATTTATAATATAAATTCAAAACAAAATAAATCAATAAAAAATGTCAAGGTCAGAGTAGCTATGACTAAAGTTAATATTGAAGTTTTATTTTTTAGGGTTTATGTTCATGTATTATAATTTGGTTGCAAGTATGATTATCATATATGACTAATAATTTGATATATAAATTAGTTACGATTTTTAAATTATGGATAATTATATATTCTAGAATGCATTCAATATCAATTTAGATGTTATAAGTTTATTATTTTGAGTTATAAATCGTGAAACATGTTCCTAAGTAGACTCATGGGCTTAATGTGTTTTTAAACATGCCAAGGTTGAGTCCGGAAAAAGCCTATAAAAACTAGCACATCTATGCTTGGGCCATATATTTATAAGATTCGCCAGACTTGTCCAAGCTAAAGTTTGGTTTGGTTCGGCTCGGCCCATTTCCATCCCTATTGCTAAAGCCTAGCACTACATCAATGGTGCCTAGTGTGAGGTTGGACTTATGAAATATGTAGTCCATTTTTCAATTAATAAAAAATAGGGTTGAATACAATTTTGGTCCCAATGATTTTGACCGAAAATCAAAATCGCCCCTAATAAAGTAATGTGAACTACGAAGGAAATGGAAGTGTGCAAAGGCTAGAATATGAGGACATAATCTCATTAGCAAACACATGTTCTTTCTCGCTAGGGTTTGGCCCATGTAAAGGTGGATAAAATGACCATAGGATTCCAAAATCACCCTCAACATTTTCCAATTTTAGGTTAGCTAATGTTGAGAATGAATTTAAACATTTGGCGCCTAACGAAGAAGAGACAGAATCCCAGAGTAACGCAGAAATTTGAGAAGAGGCTATAAAAACGAAAGAGATTTGCAAGGAAGGTGAATTTTTTTTTCGAGGACGACGATAAGGAGGTGCTACTAAAGACTCTAATCAACAATGAAAAGATCAAGAAAGGGAAAGAGAATCCTCAGCGAAGAGAAACAGAAGTGGAGAGCAAGGGTCTCATAATTGCATTTTGCTTGGTCTATCCAAACGAATTTTTCAATGAGGTGTGAGGTCTCTTTCCAAATGAAGTTATTATTTTTTAATGTAAGGAGCTAGGGGACATGGGAAAATTGAATTGGTCAGGTGTTAAGTTATAAAACTAAGGCTGAGTTTATTGGGATAACTAAAAAAGATTACAATTGATAGAAGGCTTGTCAATAGAGTTTGGGGATTTAATCACCCCCTAATAAGTAATAAGACAATGTTAGTTTATTAAATCTAATTGCAAAACTACCGCCTCATATATTAGAAGTTACAAGAATAATTACAAGTCAAATATGATGGCAATGGGGATCCGTGGGGCGGGGACCTCAATCCCCATCCCCGTCCCCATTTATATTTTTGCTCCTCGTCCTCGCCCCATTCCTGTCATAGGTTCCCATTTAAATATTTTTGCGACGGAGACGGATATATGCAGATATCTATAGATATTAAAGTTTAATTATTAAAATTCAACATAATCAATTACAAATCATACAATACAATCAAATTTAACGTATTAATTATTAGAAAGAAATTTTGAAGAGAAGTAACTTTGCTACATGAAGAGAAGTAATTTTGCTGCAAGCTGTAAAAACTTCAAACAACTTGCTAACATTCACCATGTTTAATGTCTTAGTTATTAAGGAAACTTAGTCTATATAAAAACCACACCATATGTATTGTAATTATCTCTCCTCTGAATGAAATGTTGTGTTAGAAAGAAATTCTCTTCTTTAGTTATGAGTTGGTGAGTTTGAGAGTGCGAGAAAATAATAGAGTTGTTATGTAAGTTTGAGGGATCCTAGGTAAATTCCTAGGGGTTTATACTTTTATATTGACATTATCTATCTTTATATTAGAAAAAAAAAACCCACTAAACTTAGTTAAAGTGATTTTTTTCTTGACAATTTAAAGGTTCATTGTCATCAATGTAATAACGACAAAAAACAAAGTCGTGAAAGTAGTGTGGTTGATCAATTACATAACTCTCTGCTGCAATTTGTAGTATCAGGGTAAAAGAATGAAGAAAATGAAAATTTTCAAGGCAGAGGTTCTTCTGAGTCTCCCAAACGACATAAATGGAGATATGCATCTGTGCCTGCAAATAAATACCCCTTAAATTATAAGAATTATTGATAACTAAAACATAAATATAAAACTAACTAAATGAATTGATGAACTTGATCTATCTTATAAAAAAAAAGAGCAAATATTAAAAAAAAAAAAAGAGGAGAGTTAAAATACAAATGCATACTCAGAAACGAGACATTTACATGGAATCAAGTTTAACAATAATTCATCTTCATTAATAATAGTTCTAAACTATGATAAAATGATGGAAATAAATCAGTCTGGTAAATGAGACATACAAAAGGCTATGTGCATTTAAAGAATTAGCTATATTTTGTATTCTAATATGTATTTTGTACTTTCGATTGATTTGGTGACTGATTTTTAGTATACGTTAATACATTATGGTTACTAAAAATAATAAGAAGGAAAGTGCAATGTGAATAGTAATAAGTAGTTAGTTAGTTGACTATACTAACTATACCATATCCTTCCATGGACAATATTTGAAGGTCACCACCAAAATACTTAGCATACAAGCGGCTAATTGGGAGGCCATGACCATATCCAGCCATTGTGACAGTGTCAGCAATTCCAAGGTCTGAAACTTCATCCATTGGATTCGTTTTTGCCGTGCTATACAGATATGTAAACAATTTTGGAAGTCCCCTTCTTGGTATGCCAGCTCCCTCATCTGATATCTACAATATAATACCATTCACACCAACTACTTAATAATTAAGAGGGAAAAAAACTAGTTAATGATTAAAACAAAGCACCTCAATAGCATATAAAAATCAACAGACAAGAAGTTTGAGCTTGGTATGTTATGGAAGTAAATAGACAAAAAAAAATTCACAAAGGTCTCGTTATATCTTAGAAGTGCATCGTTATTAATTAATCCAATAACAAATACATGTGGAGAAGAATATAACTATCAAAAAAATATTCTTTTGTGCCTTAAAAATCGTTATATCCAAATTTCTGTCATCTTATACTCATCTGTTTTTCAAATACATATTAAGTTTTAACATAAAAATAAAAATGGATATATAAAGATCAAAGTTGGAGAAATAATTGAGCACAGAACAACATATATATCCATAGCTTAATATATGATAACTAATGTCTTCTCACAATAAAATAAAACAAGAATTAAGCAGAAAGTAGGAAATACATTTATTCTTAATGTAAATACCTTTATGGTAACATCTTCTATTCCATCAGCAATAATGATTCTAATGGGAGGAGCAACTCTCTCATCATCCATAAAACGCTCTTCGACAGCACGCAATGAGTTCTTAACCAACTCGAATACCATATGATTCAAGTGACTTGGAACATACCTGTTAGGAGAATGAAGAAGAAAAGAAAGAAAACAACATAACTTCTATAGTATAAGCATAAATAAGAAAAATGAATCCACCATCCCAACCCGGTTGCTGTCTATTTTCAAGAAGGACGACAAAGTATCTTGTTCGTTTTTTGTTTTGTTTGCTGTAAGACGTAGCGGCCATCGTCCTTCTTCTTGAAAATAAACAGTGTCGGGTTGGGTTTTTACTCTTGAAGTAAAAAGTGAGTTACTAACGGAAAAGTAAAATCAGGATCTCCGTATATTGTAACTTCAGGCGCGTTACCATATTCGCGATAACACATAGCCCGGGCATCATCAATGGCATTCCTAGTCACATGGAAAGGAGACATTTTTGTGTGTATACAACCAACACAATTTGGGGATGGATTAGGTTTGTGCAATTCTAAATGTTGACCTGATCCAAAACGTTTAATTAACATGCATGAAGAAGATGGAAAAAAGATGAACCAATTTTGGATCAAGCAAATAAAAGAAATTAATTAAAGATTCTTTGAATCATCACAACTAACCCATAAGCATACGGATTCCGATTCTTGACAGGAAAAAGCGATCAAGAAACTCATGAATCTCATCATGATCTTCAATAGCAGCATTCATGTTCATAGTTCTCTTCAATTGTTCAATACCCAAGGCCATTGTGGGGACCACATTGTTGTGCCTCGCCTTAATAGCCTTAATCATCTTATTGAATTCTTCCTCATCACTCATGTCCTTTATTTCAGGAAAAGATCTAAGATCACGGAACGAATCCAAGTACCAATCTCTAACCTAGAAATTAAAATGCAGCACAATCAAACATGAGTTATTTAATTTCTTGATATAAATGCAGAGCAACGTAGAAAAAAAGTAAAATGAATGATGAAAGGTGTAGTAGTGTGCCTTGAGAACAGCAGATTTTTGAGATAAACCATAAGGAAGATTTTGGAGCTCGATGGATCTTCGTGCAATTCGAACGGGAAGCTCACTGTGGAGAAACTGAGCAGAGAGGAGGAGGCTTTTGGGAGTAGGGTTGGACCCGAATTCCATCATGTACTTTAAGGTTACCCCACGCTGTTTCATGGATCCCCATTGGTGAACCTCTTCCATCACTTTCTTTGAGAATCTCATCGCCATGCATGGCAGCTCACTCTACTCCTCGTACTTGTGCAACAAACAACCAACAAAATCGTGAACAACACATATTTAATTAACATAAATAGCAAAAAGAAAAATAGTTACAAATATTTATAATCATGGACAAAAAAGTAAAAATAATAGAGTAATGCTAGGGAACCAACTTTAGGGATCAATAGGGAGCCAATAGGTGTAATTAGGAAAATAGTGGGGAGTAAAAGGAGAAAGACAAAAGAAGGAAAAATAATATTGGCTCCCTTTTATCTCTCTAATATTGGCTCTCAAGACTTTGTCAAAATAATAAGTTATACATCTATTTGCTCGTCTAATCTAATTGTTTATTTTACTTTATATTAAATAGAAGATTTCTATTTAACATCAAAATAATTTTTTATTTAAGTATTTATTTATCATAAAAATAAATAATTTGATTAAATTTGATTAAAATAGATGTATATCTAGCATTACTAAATACTAATATATATCAAAATCAGCCACTAAAATTAGTTATATTTTTACACAAATACTTATATATTTTAATTCATTAGCTCTAGGCGCAAAAAAAAAAATTATTAGCTGATCTTAATATATATTTAGCAAAATCTTTATTTATTATATAATAAGGAAAAAATGTAATTATAATATCTAATCTAATTATCTATAATAGGTCACAAATTTACCATGTAATATAATTTGAGTTTATCCCTAAATAATTAATGTAGCACTACTCCTAAATTAATAATTCATTCATTAGAATGTATAATTAGAAGAGGAGGGGAAAGATCACCATTTGATCAATCAAAATATGACACATGATATCAAAATTGTCATAATTTTCATATTAAATTAGCAAAAAAATGTAACAAAATTCAATCTTTAAAGTAATTTAAATTTATCAAAAATTGAGAATACTTATGTCAGAGTATTAAAAAATTGGATACGACTTTAGTAGTTTACACTTCCTCCTTCCCTTAGTATTTATTGCAGAGAATACAACTGATTTCCACCAAACATCCGGTTTTCAATTATTTATCAGTTTATCTCGGCAGTTTACTAAATTGATTTTATTAAGATAACTTATTTTAGTCTTAGTAGGATTAGCTTGTAGATATGGTTTTAACGGTATGTAACTCTCTAATTATGAGTTGATTATAGTTACATGAATTCACTCGGAGTAATGCGAGTAATATTAGGGATAAACTTTAAAATTATTTAATATCTATAATTTTATATATGTAAGCTCTATAATTATATTTTCAGTGCTCTAATATTATACATTTATTCTTATAATAATTATTGAATGTATACAAAAGCAAAAAAAAAAAAAAATTCTGCTAGAAAAAATATTGATTGCTAATATTTTTTAACCAACAATTAGTTGATAATGTCATTCACCGTTTTTTACACATTTTCGCACGTTTTTTATGTCTTAAGTTTCTTTTATATTCACTCATTATTGGCTGATATTTTAGAATAATTCTATTTGCATATCAAAATTAGCCACTAAAATCAGTCACCACGTATAATACATATTAAAATACAAAATACATATGTAGTTTAAATTATTTTTAGTGTGTATTTTGTATTTCGATATGTATTATATACTGGTGACTGATTTTAGTGTACACATAACATTATTCGATATTCTAATTATTACTTAGCACTACTCATTTTGCTATTTTTGGTTTCCAAACTTGGCTATGAAACAAATCCCTTCACAGATTAGGCTGCGTACCGTGTACCCATTCTCGCAACTGAATGTATTGCATTCCATGTAACTATGAGTTAGACATATAGTTATAACAAGCTGCAGTGAACCATTGACGTGTGGCAGTCTAATAGTGGAGTTAGTTATCTGTTGGGTTAGTTAGTTGCACTAAGTTACATGTAGTACTACTACATAAGGATTGCTCAGATGACGGATGGCAAAACTTGAGCCTAAAACTATAACTTCTCGTTTCAAGCTTCGTAGCTCCTTGAATTCCCACCGGCAACCATGCTTCAAAAAAACCCACCAGATACAGAGTCATCCTCATGGCTAGACCGCTAGAGCACCAAAGATCTTAAGTACAATTTCAATGGCATAAGCCCTTTTTCTAAACAAAATAACTCATCACTAACGGAGTTAACATACACTGCTATATATATTCACCAACCTAGATCTTCCTTCGTGACACTTTTCAGAGACACAATGCCGGAACAGCCTCCTATGTGGTGGATCTGCTGCGATGTTACCATATCTCCAACCTGCTAAACGCTTTGCCACCACATGACATCGCTAATTCTGTAGCCTCCTTAACAAAAATCATTGTTCTTCGAATTTTTCCCCTTCTTCCTTTTAATTTTCTGGCTAAATTATATACATATATACACTGTGTGATAGGGAAAGCATTAACAGATTAACTATATAACCATATAGGAATGAATAAAAGTTTAGCTAGGGTCTGTAATTAGTACTACCTAATATACTAGATACTAATATGCTAATAGTTTAACTACACAATTTATTAATTCCTCAATCTTTAAAATTTTTCCACCTTGTTCATCATTTAGGTTGTAAGAAGGCTTCATAGTTAGAAATTTTTAATACTTTTTCTTTTGAATTTGGATCATAGAAGAATAGGTCACAAACAAGATTTTGGGACAATTAGTAACTAAAATTTCACAATGTTAGTAACTAATGTACATGGAAATTTTATCACTTATTAGGGACTAGCTTAAGCTGAAGATTCATGTATATATGATGATGATGATAATTGGTTGT
>JASCZI010241674.1:34974-45041 GCA_036250425.1 Stylosanthes scabra
TGTTTGAGTGTAAGAGAGTGACATGGAGGGTGGAAACCTTTCATTAATAAGTATCATAGAGTGAGAGTTTTGTTCACATGAAATGGATGCAGCACTAACTCGCAAGCCTGTTTCCAAACTCCTTACTATATGCCTGAATCAAACCACTGTCATCTGCCATATGAAGCTTCTCATTCAACATTTTCTTGTATTCATCATCTCTAGCCTCTAAACAACGCACCAACTCAACCTGTCAAAATCAAATTTGACGAAAACCAAAAAAGGGTTAAATTTCACAAGAGAGGAGACTTAGCAGCTTTATTGCAACAAACCAAAAAATGGTATTTATGTAGAAAGAAATATGATGATATCCATAGTCTGCCCCTTAGATAGAGAGCTAAGATGTCCTCAACCACTATCATATCATAAATTTGACGGAAACCAGGCATCCAACTGAAACATTGTTTTGAACATATACGCAAGCTGAGAGATGGACTCAGGTGCAGTGGTGGAACAGCGGGGGACTGGCCAAATCTTCAACTTCTATATATATATATATGATAGAAATGCAATATGGGGATGAAATCATGAAAGTGTGGAAGTCAATGATTTGATTGTATTGAATTCCACTCAATGAATTTTAAATATACATGAATATAAATATATATAGCCAGAGAAATTAGCCAGAGAAATAAGCCAGAGTGTTATTCTGTTATAACAGAAATTACTGCGAATAACAGACTTGCCTCTAATAGACTTACTAAACAAAACACTAAGTTACTGCACTTGGTTCACCTATTTCTTCTACCATCTCGTCATGTGCATCACTTCCTCTCTCTCTATATATTAGTATAAATTTATCTATTTCTAGTTTCAAACAATAATGTTAAAGATACTAATAAGTTATTATTATAAAGCCTGAAACTAAAAACACGGTAGATTTAAAAAAAAAAAAAAAAAAAAACAAAGAACTTGCCCGGTTGCCCCCTTAATGTTAGAATTCTAGTTCTGCCATTGCTCAGGTGCCAAATTATCTATTCACCAATTAATATAATTTTAACAATTTTCTGAAAAGGGCACGCAGATTCAAAGAATAACATAGATTAAAATAATGGCAGCCCAGTGCACAAGCATCCCGTGTTAATGCAGGGTCCGGGGAATGACCAACCGAAAGGGCGTAACGTACACAACCTAACACAGAGACAACTCAGCCATTGTTCAAAGGCTCCCCTTCAAAGAATAACATAGAATAAATAAAAGATTTTCCTATCAATGAAAGAGTAAGAAGTCACCTGCTTTTGGAACATATGGAATTCATCAGAGCTCAGGGAGCCATCGCTGTTTGAATCAAGGAGCAGCATCATCTCTCGGGCATCTTCTCCGGGTGCACCAAGCTCTTCTATCACCTCTGTAAGTTCCTCTATGCTAATTTTACCATCTCCATTCTTGTCAAGAAGGCGAAACACTCTATCCCTCTGGTCGATCTCAATCCCCTTATGATTTGTGTTTGGAAGATCTTTAAGTCGCAGAGCTGCCAGCTCAGCCGCAGCTAGCATGATTGTCTTAAGACGCCTTGCCTAAGCACCAACACCGAAAATAATAAATACCAATTTCCTTCTTTAGTCAAGACTTTACAGTAAGTTCTTTTAGCAAGTAAAATAAGTCATTAAGTTTAAAGAATCCATGCATAACAACAGATTTAGTTTTTCAATGTGCGGAAGACACTGACCTCCTCTGGATCAGTAAGGCCTGCCTTGTATAACGAATGTGATGCGGTTCCACCAACAGCTAACCTGTCCATTTGGGTTGTTCTAATCTGTATTTCCATCAGTGGTCTGGTCCTACCATTGTCACTTACATCTACTGCCATATGTAAGCTTTTATATCCATTTTGTTTGGGGCTAGCTATATAATCTTTTGTCCGATGAGGGATTTCTTTCCACATAGATTGGATGATTTGATGAGCTCTGTAGCATGCCCTCTCACCGGCTTCCAATGCACTATCTCCATCTCCAGTCTTTGGATTTAATATCACTCGCAGGCCAAGCACATCATTTACATCTTCTGGTTTCCGACCATCCTTCAAGAGCTTCTTCATCGTACTATAACGACTTTTATACCGACCTTCAACTGATATATCATCAACCAGTGCCGTGAGCAATGTATCGGCTTTTAGCGCTTGGAGTAGCTCTTCCCTATATATATCAATAATTGATTTACCCCCTGTTTCATGACTTTGCAACCAGGTATCAACATACAGATATGAATAAGGAAATAGGTACTGAAATGAGAGATCTTCCAACTCAAGTGATAAGTACTTAGTGCCCACAGCATGAGCAAGAGGAGCATATATTTTCATAACCTCCAAAGAAAGGATCTGCTGCTTATATCTCGGTAGATAATCGAGATGCCTCATCATGTCAAGCTTCAAAGCCAAGTCCAAAATCAGGGCCCTAATGTCATAGTAAATCAAGCAGAACTTCCTCAACGCGGCAGCATTATCATCATCCAGAACATCAACTCTGTACGGGACGCTCTTCAAGCGCAAGCTCTCATGCAGCAGGTGTGCAGTCCCAGTACCGATTTGATTACGGATTTCATGTATAGTCACTTCACCCGTCTCGAAGACCTCTCTCAAAATCCCCGCAGAGATAACCTCAGCATCCATCTGTATTCACATTAACTATAAAGAAACAATAAAAACGGCAAGGATATAACAGATTGCTCAAAAACATAAGTAGTCACAAGTCAGCTAAAAGGGAAATGCACTGATATGTAACATTGCCAAACAAATTTAGTCCTCAAAATTAGTGTTTCCAACTATAATTTACAGAATAAACACCCAAATTAGTCCTAAAAAAAATTTCAGATTGGACATCCTTAACAAATTTTTATTCACCAGAAGTACTGGAAAATTACTTCAGTCATACATATTGGGAAGTAATTTCCTTTAATGATACATTTCGAAACCTAATTATCTTGTAATAAAATTTGTTCGGAACTTATTAGTCCAATACAATATTAAAAATTTGCTTACGGGAAGCAATTCCTGAGAACTTTTAAAGAGTAAAAATACTTTTTGGACCAAAATGTCCAATATGATATTCCTTAAGAATCAATTTGGTATATACTCTAAGCACGTTACTTAACCAAACACGTTCAACAATATTGCTATGTCTTTTAAAGAAGTACAATCACTATACGGAATTAATTTTGGCATAAAATTAAGTAAACAAAGAAAATGTAAATTTTGTTTACCTGGAGATCAGCGAGGACGATGGCAACGGATAAGGCTTTGGAGAGAGGGGAACGGCCATCAGGGGCAAGAGGGGAATTTTGCAGGATTGGGATGGAGAGCTTCAGAGACTTGAACAGCACACGAGAGGAGCTCGTTGATAGCACGTTCATCCTCTCCGTCAGCTCATTGAATGCTCCGATGAGTTCCACCACCATCTTCCCGCCGGCGTGCTCCGGCACCGCTATCGAGGACAGGGGCAGGGCGGCGTCGACATCGGCCGCGCATGCCGCCGGAGACGGAAAACGGCGGTGGCGGAGGGAGAGTAGGTGGGTGGGGAGAAGGGAGGAGGTGGAATTTGAGAGAGAAGAGTGAGCGGGGAGATCAGGAGCGTGGTGCAGGTGCAACCGCAACAGCTCCATTGAACACACGCTTTCTCTTCTGAAGATGATTACAATTTACAACTACAAGTTATCATGTGGTGGTTACCGTTTCTGTTTTCTGGGTTCAGCTACGTTTTATTGGTTAGCTCAGCTTGTTGATGTTGTAGTGGGCCATGCCAAACTATGCATATTTCCATGGTCTGTTTTATTCTTCGTAAACTAGTTTTCACATAAAATTAAATTAAATTTAAATTATAAAAATTATTTAATTTTAGGGAAAATGACAAATATATCCCTGAGGATTAAATATACGTACAAAACTACCCCCAAGCTTTAGAAAATTATGAATGGCCCTCGACGTTTTATAAAGCTGTACAAATTTGCCCCTTCGTTGGTCAGCTCCTCTAAGTGTTAATGGGAAATGGCGAGGTGGACCAAACGGGTCTGAGATGGCAGCTACGGTGCCAGCGTGGATTGATTTGTGTTTTGTAAGAATCAAAACGAAAGCGTTTTGATGGGTGTGGGATACATAAACCCTAATTCCCCCAATTTCGTTGATTAAAGCTAAACTATAGGCTGGTGTGGAGTATGGAAATCGAAGGTGGTTCATTGAAGTCGAGAAGGAGCGATGGTGGTGCTGCATCTGAGAATTCAGTGAGCACGCAGGGGTTTTTGATGCCAAATGTGGAGAGGATTGGGATGGCGTCGCCTCCAAATGCTTCTGCGGAGCCTATGCCATTCTATACCACTCCAAGACTCGTAACAACCCAAATAGGTTGTTCTTTGGGTGTCCCTTCTTCAAGGTAAGTATGTTTGTTGTCTTTAAGTTGCGTAAATGGGTCATGGCTGGGTTGAGGTTGTTTTTGGTTTTTATACTGCAGGTCAACATCTCCCATTGCAAATTTTTCATGTGGCTGGATAAACATTGTGCTGAAGAGGTGAATGATTACTTTGCAGTGATGAAAGTAGAGAACAGGGTTACAGTGTTGGAAAACAGGGTTGCTGCAATGGAGAAGAGAATCATTGGAAACATGTGGATTGTTGTAGCTAGTGTTATTGCTCTATTGGTTGCTGTTTATGTATTTGAAGGTTGAGGTTGACATGTAGTTTTAGGGTTTGTGGTAAATTAGAACAACCTGCATTGTAATTTCCCAAAGTCTGCTAGTAATGAAGAAAGCAAATATTTAAGGCTTCATTCACACTAATTAACACTTGAATAGAGTAAGACATATCTGAACTATTGTAATCTCAAAGCAGCAAGCTAATTAACATTTTCAAGTGTTCAGAAACACATAGTGCTAAGCAAAATGAAAGTGCCAAACTTGTGTTTAAAGACCATATAGAAGTTGGTCTAACAAGATGCAAAAAAGGCACATTGATATCATAAATCCTAAAGACCAACAAACAGCACAACAAGCTTATCTCTTCAAAATATAACTTAAACTACAATAATGCATAAACTATTATATGACCGAAGCTACTTTTTGAGCCATGGTGTTGCCATGAACTTGAAGCGCCTTTGTGTCCCCGAACTTGCTGCTGCCATTGATGCTTCCGAGGCTCCTACAGAACCCACTAACTCCATGTGATTAGATGGTGTTGGGATTGGTTGAGATGATGCTCCGAGATCAGATGAGAATGGGCTCTTCCTTGTTGGTGCCCTCCTCACAGGCTACTTTGGTCTGAACCTTTTCTTGGTGGCAGGATTAGTGCTTGTGGCTTGTGCAGGAGGTCTGAAAGGTGCGTTAGCAATGGTTTGTGCCTTCTTTGGGGATTTGCGTGCAATACATGAGATTGAAATATAAACAAAGAGGACAAAACATGCAATGCAACAGTATATTACATGGACTAATCAACACCCAAAAATAAATAGAGGACACATAAACCTCTAAGAAAATTTAATAAGTACATAAAAAACACTATACTTTCAATCGGGTAACATATATGCCCTTATCACGTTAATTTTCATGTTTTACCTCTGGTTCTGCTTGAGTTGCAGATTGAGAAACTGGCAACTCAGCTTAACTACAGCTGCTTGGTTGTGTTCCCTTTTCTTGTCGTCTTGGTTTTTGGCTTTAGACTAGTGTTTGATGGAGCTCCTTTAAAGGTCTTGAAGTTGTGGCCCTTTTTGCCACATTTGCTGCAAGTTACCTGAAAGCTCTTCTTGAGCTTTTCACTATCTATTAAGTCTTTCACTGGATCTCGCTTCCTATTATGAACCTTGGGTCTGCCTATGGGTCTTTTGAGGATTGGTGGATCCATTTTCAGATAAGTTGGTGGTTCCCCAATACTCCTCGTTAGGTACTGGCTGAATGGTGTGCTTGTAAGTTGCATATATAGATTCCATGCACAACCACTTGTGCACAAAATCTTCAGGGTTTAAACCCTTATTCCTTATAGTAGCTATGCCATGCACGCAAGGCATCCCTATGTGATTATGCAACAACAACAAAAACCACATCAAAAAAGTGAATCATGTTAACAAATATATTTAGTTGCTATAAAGATTACCAACACACCAACAACAATAGTAATAACCAAAATTCTTTAAGAAGGATCTAAACTAACTAGTTAGTTGCCATTTATTGCAAGAGCATGTGTGATTAGCAAGATCAACCTTCAATGTCTTCTTCCCATACTCCACCTGATAGGTCATGTGTGGACTATCCCTACTTCACAATGCTGTCCATTTTCCACTTGGTCTCATCATTTTAGCCATGCGCTTTTGCTGCACAGGAGCAAGCTTCCCTATGTGATTAGCCAACAAAGTTATGTGCAACGTCATCTTTCTCATAATGTAGCACCTAAGCTCCCCACACATGGTTAAGATTGGTAAGGATCTATAGGGTTTAATCTTCGCGTTCCAAGACTCGCACATGTTGTTTGTTAGCCCATCCACCTTTGGACCATGGCTGTAGTAAGCTAGGCACCACGCCCTCGGGTCAAATTTAGTGAGGTATATCCATGCATCCTCATTGATAGCTTTAACCTTCTCCATGCTTTCCTCAAATGCAGACTGATAGAACCGTTTCGACGTCACAAACAAGGTAGATTTGGGGTTCCTCCACGTTCGTGAGAACGAGGGGAAAGATCGTCGTAGCAAAACCCAAATCAATTATAAGTGTGCAATTAGAATGCTTCTGTCAACAAAAGAGGTGTCACAAGAGTTTGCAACCAGATTTTAAAATACTGAGTACATGACTCGGGTCGTTCTCCCTAGGAGTTGAATTGTGGTTCAATCTTGGTTGTGAAGATATTTGGGGTTGCAATTGTGTGTGTGATGAGAAAAGTGGCAAAAACAAAAGATTACTTGGTCTGCAAGAAAAAAGGGTGTTTGGTCTTGAGTTGAGGTATTGTGTGTCCCTATGAACACCACTAATCCCAATTATGAATGGTTGTCACATAAGCCACAAAACCACACTCTGTCAAGAGGTCGAGTGGGCGGAATTAACCTCGTTCTGTAAGTCCTAGGCAACTCATCTAGTGCGAAGGTCCTAGGTCCTTGGAACTCGAATAATTCATCAAATTCACCTCATTAAGGACTCAATCATCATTAGCAAAAGCCTAGCGTCAATAGAACAGTTTTAACCCGGTTCTTAACCCATTCTTATCCTTAGGGGTTAGTGGCTAAGAACATCCACACCTCAACCCATGACCACAGCACAAGAACACTACTCCATAATTATAAGAAACAAAACATCAAACACTTGGTGGGCAAGAAATAAAGACATGATTATAACTATGAAATTAAACAAACAAGATGATTAATAGAGTAAATCAACAAGAGAATCAAAAATCAAAGCAACTAGAAACATAAAATAGCAATGAATCATAAAATAAAGCAAGATAAGAACAAAAACTTAAAGAGTAAGAAAGCTATAAAGATGAGCAATTAATATGAACAAACTAAATCTTATTAACAAGAGATTAAATATCCACAAAGCAAGTAACTAAACAAGTAATAAAAGAAGAGTTTGGTTGGTGATAGTGGCCATGAAAGATGAAGAACAATAAAAGAAAACTAAGAGAAAATGGAAGAAATGGTAGTTCTCCCAAAATCTCTCTAAAAGTAACAAAAACTAAAAACTAATCCTATATGGTTGTGTCTTTAGCTGTTCTTCCTCATATATGGTCGAATAAGGCTTGAAAAAGGGGCCGAGCCCTAGCCCGAAAGCTTGCAATTCCCATTTTAGCCTTAATAATATTTGCTCCTGACACTACCGTGTGGACGCGCGGTTGGAGGCGCACGGTCGTGGTTGACTTCCTTGTTCAGCCGCTTTAACGCATGGGCGCGCAACAGGGTGCGCGTGCGCCCGGCGTCAGTTTCCTTCATTTGGCTTTCTTTATCTTCTCCCTGCTTTCCATGTCCTTTCCTAGCTTCACTCATGCTTTCCTTCATCCCTTTAGTTATGAAATTCATTAGCAAATATATCATTGTACCAAGTGGGAGAAGATTTACCAAATTTATGTGCGTTTTGGAAGCTAATTTGACATATAATTATTTAGAAGCACAAATTAGCAAGAGATAGAAAACATGGTCATTTTCTAGCAATTGTGTGAAAAAGTATTGATGAGGTCCTCTCTTTTAACATGAATTTTATCGTTTTCAAAAACCTCCTCATCAAATATCCCACACTTAAAATCTAGCATGTCCTCATGCTCTAGTGATCATGACCAAGAGAAAATTTTCGCAAAACTTTCAAAGCATTTCAAGCAATACATGAAGAAGAACTACACAAGAATATTATGGATGAAGTCATATCAAAACAACGATTATCAAGTTATGCACCATGAGTATGGACAAAAGCATCTCAGCATATGCTACCCCCCAAAAAGCAGTTAAGTTCATGAATTAAGCTTGTCTTGCACCGCAAGAAATGTCCTAAATCACATAATTGAGCCTAGAACCCTTACCGGTTGTGTATACACTCTATTTGCTCAAGTGTCTACGGTTAAAGACCCTCAACTCCTTTCTATTCTTGCTTTTCATGAATTAATCTTCATTTAACAATCAACACCATATGTGTAAAACCCCGACTTTCGGTATGTCATGATCACACCTACGGCCGAAATGTCACTAAAATCCTAACTCTAAAGTTTCAAAACTTACAAGCCTGTCGTGTGTAACGTAACGGTAGCAGCGATAAATCCTTCGAGTCTCATAAACAAGTTAACAATTAAATAACAGATATATATAAGAGAACAAGTAAGTAAACATGTAATTAAAATTGCTTAACTGGGTTCACGAGATACAAGACTCAAAAGAGAAAATTACCACTAACTCTAATAGACCAACTGAAGAAGAAATACAGGAGAGAGAGTACAACGCGAAGAACACCCTACAGGTTTGAACCCGACCCCAGCTAAGGTCACCTAACTAGGTCCAACTTGACTAACTAGCCCAGTCCTCGTACTGTGCTAAAAGTTCATGAGGCACTATGACTACCACCCTACAACATCTGCCATCCTAAGGCGGAGGAAATGTCCCGGTGAAGTACCGGTTCACCAGATCATCATCTAATGCTCCGTCACTGGCCGACCCACTTGAGGCAAACCCATACAACATCTGCCATCCTAAGACGGAGGAAACGTCCCGACGAAATACCGGTTCACCAGATCATCAACTGATGCTCCGTCACTGGCTGACCCGCTTGAGGCAGACCCATACCCCAGAGACACATTACCGGAAGAACTACCGGAGGAATGGTGGCTGGAAGGTGCCGTGTCAGTACTAGCACTCTCACGCTCCGATCCATATCAAGCGTCCGAATAATAAGCCTCGGGGGCTCCGTAAGGCACGTGCTCGGCAACGTATGGCTCATCCGGATCTCCCACTAACTCCGTCGCCGGATCATACGTCTCGGCGGATGGTTCTTCGTCACTCGGAGGAGGTGAAGGGGGAGGATGAGTAGGTGGTGCCACTCTATGCCGAGGGAACAGGCTACGATAGCGTCGCGCATCACACATACGGGTACGCGGCACAGGGTACACCGGGCCCGGAACCGGAGCCGGAGCCATCGGTGGCAGGGGCGTACGAGGTGAACGTGAGCGCTCCCGGTGGATACTGCCAATAGAACCTGAAGAGGTTGATGAACTGGGGGATGCAGCCGGACGTGGGGATAAAGGTGCAATCGGTCTCATCGTGGAAGAAAGATAGGAGAAGAAGAGAATCCTACGTAGTGTAAGAAGAAGGGGGTGAGAACCTAAGGTTCCCAGCTTGGGGAATCACGAGGGAAACTAATCTATCCTAGGGGCCGACGTCACGTAGGTAGCAAGTAGCAAGTATTCAAGTAGTCAAAGCAGAAGGTAAAGCACACACAATCAATAATGCAATCACACACAAATCCAATACACAATATGATGTATGCATGTTCCTAATGCAGGCCATGAGCTCATGCGTCGGTTTACTTCCCGCACCCGACGATTACTTAGGATCAAACCCAAGTATGGTTCACCACTGTCGAATGTCG
>JASCZI010241674.1:47647-58660 GCA_036250425.1 Stylosanthes scabra
AAAGCTCATTAGCTTTGCATTGCTTGAGGCCATGCAACCAATAGGATTAAAAAGGTGTGTAAGAAAAAGTAATATTATTTTAATAATGGTAACTTTTTATGAGTAATTAACAAGTAAACCTAATTACCATGAGTAACTATTTTATTTTTGGACATTTTTGGGCTGAAGCAACTCAGCTAGGGCTTCCATGCTCATATACGAATTTCGAAAAATTTTCGTTTCCGAAATTACGCTCGTTTTTGCAAAACCGTTAAAAGCGTAGCACTATTCTCGTACCATAGTCTTAGAATCATCATCATCATCGTCCAAGTCACTATTTAATATCACACAACGTTATTTCAAGCAAGCGAGGTCAAATACGTTTCGTTATATTCGTTTTCGGACAAAACCGTCGCTTAAAAAAAGCGTTGCAAAAAGACAGGGTTTTACAATATGCATGCATGTATGTATCATCAAGAGGGCTTTCTCAAAGTTGTAACGTGGCCAAGGTGAAGGTAGGATTTAGTTTATGGCTAAGTGAGCTCAAAATTTGGATCTTTGCTCAACGGATGACACCTAGCTCTCTCTTTTTCTTCACTCAACCCAACGTTACTTTGGACTCACATTTTTATTTATAGAGTACATGTAATGCATTCCCTAGATGGATAGTAGGACATATTCACTTGCTCATTAGGTAGCTTATTTTTGCTACTTTAGGGTGACAAAAGTATTATTATATTTTTCTTTCTTTTCTTTTTGTTTTTTTTTTGTTTTTTTTCTTCTTTTGTTTTTTTTTTTTTCAACACATTTCTTTTCTTGTCACCCTTTCTATTTGAAAGCTTGTGCAAATACATATGTCTAATGACATTATAAATTTTTTTTATACATACATGCACTCCCCCACACTACAAGAAATGTTGTCATTACCGTCGGAATTTATCCCACGATATTAGCGTCAGAATGTGCGTCGGAAAAGTCGACGCTAAAGCACAAAATGGAATAAACCTGGATATTAGCGTGGATAATGAAAATTCGACGCTAACGTTTACCCGTGTAGACAAAAATTTGGCGATCTTTTTTATCGTCGAAGTTAGCGTGGAAATTAGCGTCGGATTGTGTTTAATTATATTACCGTCGGATAACGAGAAAAGTTGAATTTAAAATTGAGAAGAGTGTTAGCGTCGGATATATTAAACGCTAAATCCGACGCTAACGTAAAACGCACCGTTTTGTTTAAAATGGTTACCGTCGGATTTCTTTCCCGCTCTAAATCCGACGCTAACTCAAACACATAATCCGAAATCGCCAAATACCTTAAGATTTTTGTATTTTTCTTCAAAAACCCATTTTCACACCATCTCTCAATGCCTCATTTTCCTTGATTCCCCTTTCTTTTCTTCCCTCATAAAGTGACTACCCACTAAATCCTCAATTAATCAAAGATCCAATATGGATAATCATGGTTTTTCACTTTCGGGCTTGTAATGAGCTAAATTAGAAAAAAAAAAAAAGGATTCAAGGCTCAAAGTTGGGTCCAATGGTGATTGTTAAGAGTTAGGCCATTTGGTAAGTGAGCTTTTAAAAACAAAGGCCTCAGTCATGTGGATACAAGGAATACATGCAATGGTGGACATATAAAATCAATTAATTCACAAATCACAATCATAGAAAAGGAGTAAACACACAAGAAGAAAATTGGTGGTTCTTTAAAATGTGGAACCACCTCTTTTTGGCTCAAATCTCATCAAGGTTGTGTGTTCATCAACTCTTTTCTATGATTAGAAAGCATTTTAAAATGCGAGTGCAAGAAACAAGCTTCAAAGAAGTTTTCAAAAAGGATATCATAATGAGGGTCCCAAGAAGTAGGCGCAAAGTTAGAAAACATGTTCGATAAATAACTAGCATCCATAATGTTTGTATACCGACTGAGTTGTGCCTATGGAAAATAGAAAAATAACAATTTGTTTTTCAAAGCACACCCAATCTCAACAGAGATCTACCTAAAAACTACGAGTTCAAGAATCTACCAAATAGCTAACAGTTATCAACTACAAAGCAGTAAATAGTTCAACAAGAATTAAATGTAACCCAAATTGTCTGCATGCTCAAAAAGAAGTCTTGCAATCTCGAGGTACTCTATAACTCAGCCTCAGTACTCTCGCTACTGTCGTCAGAGGAGATGCGCTCTAATCTGGTGAAATATGTACCCGGAAATGCCTGGCGGATCATGATCTGGGTGTTTGCTATCTGACGACTCTGTCGGCGCAGCAATCGCTCCTGCCTATCCAAGCGCCTCATGACATCATGTAGAAAAGGCTCCAATGAATACTGAGCGGAGGTAGAGGGGACCGCGAAGGCTATTGGTAGTGGCTGCTGCTCTGCCTGCTAATTTTGTGGTGGCTGCCGAGGTGGTACCACTCTACCTCTACGCATCCTGGGTTGCTCCCCCTTCCAGTCACCGTATGGGCAGTACATCTCTGCCGCATGCATCGTGTAAAACTCATCCCTAGCATACTCCAGCACCTGGTGCTGATTGGCCAATCTCGATATAAACACCGGATAAGGGACGAGGTTATGAGAGTGTTTCATCGGGCGTGTCAGCAGAATGTCTCTCATGATGCGCGGGATGTTTACCACCCACTCGGTCATAAGCACATAGATCAGTAAAGCATGATGTATGTCGAACGTCGTCCCATGTGTCTTAGGGTCAATGTTCGCCATGATTAGCTTGTGCCAAGCCGAGGCGTGGGTACTCATGATGGCATTGTCCAGCGTCTTAGGAATGGTGTTAACCGCAGGGTTATCGGTCCAGCTTGTGCCCTCTCTTCTGATCACTCGGAAAACCATCTCCATGTCCAAGTTATTAGCCTCTCTTGCCTTGGTAGCCCCTACAAAAGCATCATCGACTCCGGGCTCTGGAAGGTCAATGCGGATGCCCAAATGGCGTTAGGTGTCATTCTCCGTGAAGGGAATCTTCACCCCCGAAGGAATACAGTCTCTTGTTCGGGAGAAGAGAAGTTGGCACAAAACTCCGGCACCATAGTGACATTGATGGGGACTAATGCATTGTACATAAATCCCCAACCAAGTTCCTCCACACGATCGTGAAAGAAATCGAGATCCTTATCGGGGAAACGGATGATCCGCTCATGAGTATACCCCCGATGTTCCAAAGTTTTCCACCGATCATAGTGGATTTGCGCATGAAACCTATCGGCCGGAAAAGTATCTCCCCTCCCTCGGCTCGAATTCTTCGTGTTACGGACTCTCGAGGGAGTGGAGGTGGAGGCGGTGCCTTTTCCCTTACTCGCCATCTAAAAATCAGAAAAACTACCAATTGATCAAAGACACATCATAGCATTAGAGCAATTATAAAACAATTTGTCTAATTAGTGTCATTAAAACTAAATGTGGTGATTAATACAAAAATACCATCCACATAGAATTGGAGCATGCATCATTCACATTTTAATCTTGATAGACACTAATCAAACAATCATGCAATCTCAAGGCATATTATGCTAATTCATGGTATTGAGTGAGTTAATGTGGTATTCAAATAAATTTCAATAAAAAATGTGTAGGAAGAATGCTCTAATGTATCCAAACCATATGAAAAAGAATCGGATTGAAATTCAACCAAAATTTTCATTGATTAATTTCACCGAACACTTGGCATGCAAGTTTTTTAAAACAAGGTTTTAGTTAAATTACCAAGTGTTCAATGCCCAAACCAATAAAATTAGCATCCACAAACAAACAATTAAGCATGGCAACAATTAATTTCAATCATAGGGGTCATCTAATCCTAGTTTTACTAACAATTCTTACAACCTAAACTAAATAACATGAAAATTAACTAACTAAACTAAGTCTAGAACAAAGGGGGGAGAGGAAATCTACTCGACAATGTGGAATAAGCGAGGACACACACGAGAATGAAGATGGGATGTGTGTGTGTGAAATTTGGATTTTTGGAGATGAGAGGATTGAAGAGAATGACAAAAATTGGATGGAATGAGAAAAGGGAAGGTCCCGTGGGTTTTAAGTTGTAGGGGCAACCGCGCGGACGTACGGCTCTGGCGCGCGGGCGCACCATGCAATTGGGGGCCCAAAACGCTTCGAAAATGAGCTCGTGCGGACGCACAGATCTGAGCACGCGGGCGCACGCTAGTTGCAGACTTTTCGTCCGAGAGCAACTAGGGCTAGCGCGCATTCGCACCATAGCACCGTACGAGCGCACGGTGCGTGCGAGGGCGCAACCAGCGCGTGCGTGGACGCAAAACTATGTTGCAGCTTCGGCCGGAACCAATCAATGCCACCACACGGACGCACCATGGCATCGCGTGGGCACATAGAACGTGCGTAGACATAGATTCTTGCGCGCAGAGGTGCGATAGTTGCAGGGGCTAAAAAATCTTTAACTTCTTCAAGCGTGCGGCCGCACCAGCAGTGTGTGCAGCCGCACGGCAGCCCTGTTTCCTCTTTTTCTTTGTTTTTCTCCTTTTTCAAGTTTTTTGGTGGGTCATAACTATTCACAAGAATTATCATTGATGTGTTTATCCGAATAACACATCTTCTATCAATGCAAACTATTAAACACACAAAATATTCACAAAAATTCATCATGAGTATGAGTTGGAGAAATTATATCATGGTGGGGTGTCTCCCACCTAGCACTTTTCTTTAGAGTCCTTAAGTTGGACTTGGATGACTGAAGGCTTCATTATTTCCACTTCGAATGATCCTGCACCAAGTGGGTATTTAATCCTCTGTTGTGGAGAGATCCCTTGAAAGCTTTTAACTTGTCAATCAAGTCATCCACGCTTGCACACTTCAATTCAATCTTCTTTCTCACCTTCTCTTCCTCAATCTTTCCCTTCGAGCTTTCTTCTTCTCGATTCCTTTTTCTTGTAGTGCGCTTCATGGGATCCTTTTTCTTCTTCTTTGTTTGAGGGGGAGCATGTCTCAACCCCTTGCCTTTCTCGGTCCTTCTTCTAAAGTCCCCACTTCTATTGTCTTCGATATGGGGTCTATCACGGTTTTATCAGGACTGGAAGCTGTACCTTCCCAAAGGAACAACACAGTCCGAATTTAGGTATTCTACAACTGTTACTTTTGTACAGTCTCTCTGCATCCCATATCAATGCACCATAATATATGCACTTCACGTTGGGATGACCAACATCAACTTATCTAAATTAAAAAAATTATTGTCTAATGTCACACATGGTTCAATATTCCACACTCAAGTTATTGAAACATTACCTTCTTCAGGGACAACAAAGGGAATTGAACATGTGCTTGTGACTACATCACCTACAAAATTCATGATCCTGTCAAATTAGGTGTGAGACCAAAATATTTCACGATGGATATCTGATTTTGAATAGAGGATGAGGAGAGAACCTCATTGTATTTGGCACTTACCAGCTGCATCATCACTGCGAATTCCTTCTACATAATCAGCGTGGATCTGAGTATCATCGAAGTATACCAACGCTGTTTGTAGGGGAAAATATAAATACATTTGTTGCATTCTTAAAAGTAGAATTTATAAAGATGAATAACAGTATTGTTACAGTAGGGAGTTGAATGGATTTTACTCTATTATCCACAACATTTGATCGTTATTATTGCAAGAAGAGAAAGTATCCAGAAAACTTAATTTTGGACATACAATCAAGTGGTTCAGTTGAATAATCCACTTGATTTCCCTCAATGGTTGTATCAAAAGGAATCTGACATGGCGTTGAGCTAGTTGCAGATTGCCGCCCCTGGTCTAATGTAGAGTTGACATGAAATCGGTCTTGAGCTAAATAGTATTCGCCATTTACAGTTGAAGGTCCACTACTATACAATTTAGTTACACCGGATGCGTTAGCCCTTAATACATTTAACAATTAAAAAAAGTTCGTTGACGACACAATGGCATGTCGCACACATGCCTGTTTCTTTCATCAATCTCCACGTTTGTTATTTGGCTAGGAGAAGTAAACCCACTGTATATTGGTGACATTGTCAATGTTCCACTATCCTTTCCCATACAGTGGTTGCCCTTAAATGGCTCTAAAGTTGTATGTCCTACTGCTGAACCTGATGGCAATATAATTCAACCATTAATGAATGAGAAACTAAACTCCGACTAATGGAATCTGATATTGTGGCTTGTGAATTGTAATGTATACCTTGGTAGTAGTTAGATATGTCCCTTAACGTATTGCGCCGCTTGGATAGTCCGGATGGCATTGTATTGCGGAGAGCAGAGGAAGTAGTATGATTGTTGTGTTGAGAATTATGCATGATATCTTGGTTAGATGCTAAAGGGTGGATTTTTGATAAACCTCATTTCGATGGGTAATTTCGTACCATAAATTGATCAATTATCGACTTCTCACCACTTGAATACTAGGAAAATAGGCTTGTTTACGAATAACCGTTCCTTAGGGTTGTAAATGTGATTACTTGCTATTTTAGCCAATTTTTACTGTGTTTTCACTCGTTTCCCGTTCCGCACGATGCCTTGATATGTGCGTTCAAGTGTTCCAGGCTTTAACAGGCAAAGTTCGGAGCAGAAGTGGCTAAAAAGGGCAAAAGGAACGAGGAGATCGCAAAGAAAATCTAGAAGGCCAATTCTGCACCCTGTGCGTACGCACCCAAGGGCATATGCGTACGTATCACGAGCCTTAGGCGGCACGCCCAAGTTCGAAAACGGAGCTAGTGCGTACGCACCTAAAGCTCCAGTGCGTACACACCAGGGGATTTCGTAATATATAAATAGAGGAGGCCATCACCATTTTGATGGAGCCCACACACCATTTCTATAGTTTAGTCTAGGGTTCCATTAGTTTTTGTCCATTTCACTAGCCAAACATTTTAATGTTTTAATTGTCTGTCCGTTTTTATTCAATTTTACTGCCGTTATTCTGTCCGTTTATTTTCTCGTCATTATGTCTTACTATTATGCTATTGTTTTATTTCTGCAACTATGATTTCCGTTAGAAGCGAGTGGTGACCTTGAGTCTCGGCTTTGGGTTGAAATGTGCGGATGACCTTAGCTACCGTTCCCTAAGGGTAGGGAACGGATGGGAGGAACAGAGTTAATTCCGATGCCGTTAATGCTACGCCTCTGCCAACGGTGGGAGTACCTTAACGATACAGACTCAATTCGGTGTATTTACACCACTCGTGAATTTATTCGGTGATGCAAATTTATTCGAGTCTGTTGCAAGACCTAGGTCCCTCGTTATTGTGTATGCCTAGGACATTCGAATAGGGGTTAACTCTACCACCCGACCATTAGACATTGGTGATTAGTTTCCCTTAATGTGACAGTCCATCCAATTTGGGATCGGTAGTGATCATAGGGATGCACGGTATTTCAATCCATGGTCGGGCACTCTTTAATTTACTACTGTTCTTATTCTGATATTTTGCACTCTGCTCGTAACAACAATTGCAACCCCTGATATTTTCTCAACCAAAAGCGAAACGTAGTTTTTACTTCCTAGGGAGAACGACCCGAGTCTTGTACTCGGTATATTTTAACTGGTTGCACACCATGACAACTCTTTTCTAAATTTGGTCGTAGTTCCTAAGGCTGGTTCGGATCTTTTCTGCAACGAATTCTTTTAGAAAAAGGGATTCTGAACCGGGCCTCGGGGTTGTGCCGTCAATTTCATAGGGTATTGAACCCTTCGAGTGTTGATGTGAATATGACGTGCCTTCTTGAGTATTTCGATTGCTACTGGACGTCCCAATGATAACCCTTCCTGTCCATCGTTTTGATGAGAATAGACATGAAGGATGCATGATTTAAAAGATGAGTGAATATTAAATGCGTTGACTTGACACAACTATGCAGGAATATAACACAATTAAAGATTGAAGCTAGAATGCTAAGTTGAGTAATGCTTGGAGGTAAGTTTGCTTCTAGAGCTTCTTCAGTTGCATTGTATTAGAACCTTCCACGATGGATGAAGAAGGTCTTTTCCGAGGAAGAAGAGATGAATTTGAGTCACTTGCAGTTGTGGTCCAAGTAATATTATATTATAATAACAAATCGGGCAATATGATAAGTAGCCAAAGTTAGCAATAATCATATAAGACACTTTCATATATTTATCGGGATTATCCGATTGGTTAGCAGAGGATCCGTCATGATGCGTTCGTTGTCTCATAATCATCCTTTTATTCAACCTGGCTAACTTTGAAGCGGGAATGGATTCAGGAATGTCCATCACTTGATGGAATAGTCTGCTTCGGCCAAAGTAAGCAAGACGACTTCCTAAGCTTGATAAGCCAAATTGATATTGAATTTTATATCTTACAATCACCACATTTACTACACGGTACTGTGTGATTATGTTAATTGTTTGAATGTGATAATATAACATTTTCATAGCGTCGCGCTTATTAAATAAATTTAACCGCCAGAATGTAAGCAAAATTATAAAATAGAGGGTTTATCAGGTTTGTTACATAATGGTTGGTGCTAGCAAATTCTTAGGAATCAATAAATTACATTATTTAAATGGAAATAATATAATCCTGTAAATATAAGTCACTGAATTTGCCCTTTATGTTGACATTAATATCCTCATATTCATCATAATTGAATTATATTTTGTCAAAACAAAAAGATTTTGAAAACAAACACTCAATACGATGCTATTTTGTCTCGTAGTGTAAGTATGTGGAAATGCTTTAACTCGCATGTATTAGTAATAGTAATAATAATAATTAGTGTTACGAATAAGTAATGAACTATAAGTACAAATATCGAAATAAAGAAACACGGAATGAGTCCTTAATTAAATGGGTTATTTTAAGCGGAACTAAGGTAATGTGCACAAATATATATATGTGGCCACATCTCTAGTGGCGCTCTTCTGGTGAGTAGTGGTGGTATGCGAGAGAGCACGAATTGGGAGATAACATCTGGCGACGTGAGAAGCTCTTGTCAAAGGGTGATGAAAAGCTAAGTAGAAAGACCTTGTGTAATTAGTGCATCTAACGGTAAGGGTAAGAAACGTAATTGTAAGTAAAAGAAGATGAGGATTAGATATGTGGGCCCAAAGTGTTGAATTTTGTGTGAATTACTGTACTATATATGCTATTTAGTATTTACTATTAATATGTTATAAATTTAAATATTTATGAATTATTAAAATTTATAATATTATCAATGTAATTTATTTAATGCTATTTCAATTTTTTATTTCATTAAGAATAAATGATAAGAATATATTTAATTTTATATAAAATTATATTTATAAAAATTGATCGAGTATAAAAGAAAATATAAAATTTATCAATTTTTTAATACCTATTTTGTCCAAAAATTGCTTTCTCGATTTTGGTAGAAAATTCAAGGTTGGATTGGAAACTTTAATATCAAATTGATGTAGTTTTAAAATTTCCATATATATTTTTTAGAATAAAGATAATTTAATAAACTTAATTTTACATTTTAAAATATATCTATTTAATAAAAATTTATGTATAAAAATATAAAAAAAAAACACATTTCTTTCTTTTTAAATAAAAACATTGTAAAGAGTGTTTCTAATATGTAAGACTTGGTTTGGTTGATATATATCATGGGAGAAGTCTACGATGGACCAGGTTCATGATGGATCGGTGGAATATTCTCAAATGACTAGTTGAAATTGTTTTTGTAATTTATTTTTATTATTCACTGGGAAATTACAACTACTCATTTGAGAATATTCCACTTAATTCACCATGAACCAGGTCCACCTTAGACAAAGCCTACATTGAGACATAAACATTAAAACACACACATTTAAGATATGGGTTTTGCTAACATGTGCTCTAAGGGCATATGATAAGTTTCCTATTAATGGAAGGTTTTAAATATTTACATTTAATGAATATATAATAAATGTGTTGGAAACTTAAATTTTTTATATTTTCAATAAAAACTTTCTTAATTGTAATATTATCATGTGTCCTTAGGGCACATGTTAGCTAAACCCTTAAGATATATATAAAAAATACATGTTCTTGTGTATAGGGTTGTCAAATGGGTTGGTCCGTCTCATTTAGACTCGGCCTATTTTACCCCGTGGGTTAAACGGCTAGCCAGATTAAACCTAATTTTATACAAATTAAAATTTTTTAATTCAACCCATTTATGATCAGTTTGACAGGTTAAACGAGATGACTCGTTTAATTAATTATTTTTTAAAAAATAAATAAATAATTTAATTTTTAACTGAAAAAAAATTATTTTGGAAAAAAATGTATTTTTTAACCAAAATTTTTTGAAAAACAAAGTCTTTAGTTTGGCAAATTGGATTTTCGAGTCGAATAAGAGAAAATATTTTTAAAAAAAATGTTAATTTTTGAAAAAAAAAATAAACGGCCAGCTCGTTTAGCACTTTAGCTCGAGTGTTTTTTCGGATTAAACGGACTAAGCCCATTTTGCCTAGATTTTAATATATAAACAAGTTGATTTGATAAATTTGGCCCATTTTGACAGTTCTACTTGTATAATGTTTGAAAATAATAGACATATAGTATAGTGTGTAATAGAACATGAACAATATATAAATTAAAATTATAATTTTATCATTAATTTTAATTTATATATAAAGAATTTTTAAAATAAAAATAAAAAATAACTCTCGTACAAGTATACAACAAGAATGTGCATTGACACTTTTACCCCTTAAATTATTTCCTTGATGACAGCAATTAATTTCTTCATTTGGTACGGAGTTATTAAACGGTTCACGTGTAGGAGACATTGTACGCTAGTCAACGTCACTAAAGATCCCTATAACACCCCAACTTTCGGTATGTCATGATCACACCTACGGCCGAAATGTCACTAAAATCCTAACTCTAAATTCCCAAAACTTACAAGTCTATCGTGTCATAACGTAACAGTCGCAGCAAATATAACCTTCGGATTCATAAAAGAGTTAAACATATAACAGCATATATATATATATATATATATATATATATATATATATATATAAAGAAACACATAAATAACAAGTA
>JASCZI010241674.1:61730-74618 GCA_036250425.1 Stylosanthes scabra
TCTTACCTTGGGTGAAGCGTGCTTTCAAATCACCAAATAGGCTATCAAGATCTCCACTTTCAACACTTGTTTTAGCCTTTACTCAAGCTTGCACTCAACCGTGATCTCGGACCTCAAAGCTAGCATTTTTTTTATTTTTGAAAACAAGAAAAACATGAGCCATGGACCCCATAATAGCCACGGTTTCAAGAGAGATGAAAGTGAGCTTCATTACCTTTGACAAAAAGGAAAAGAACTTGAAGAAGACAAGGCTAGGGTTCGGCCAACAATGAAAAAGAACAACCTAGTTTCATTAAGAAAATATTTAGGAGCTTTAGTTCATCATCTTAGTTGTATGAATGAACTAGGGTTTTTACTTACCTTTGAAGATATAGAAGAGAATGAAGTAGATAATGAAGAGAAGATGATAAGAGGCTTGAGATGAGAAGAATGGTGATGAGAATGATGGTGGTTCGGTGATGTAGTGGTGGTGGTGTTCTTCGAATATGGATGAACACTCAAGGTGTTTTTGAGTTGTTCTTATGAAATAAGGGTGTTTGATCTTAAATGTGAAGAGAGAGAGTGTTAGGGATGTGTTTTTGTGTGTAAAAATTCTAGAAATTGTTTGAGAAGAGAGGGAGAGTGAGTTCGGACCAAGCAAGAGAGATTGAGAGAATTTGTGAGTTGTTTGAAGTGGTAAATTGTTGTATGAAGGTAAAATGAATTAGTAACTAGGTTAAGGATTTAATTAAAAGTGAATTAGGGCTAGGGGGAGGGAGTAGCCACGGTTAGCAAGGAAAAGGAGTGGATCATATTTGTTTTGCATTGCTTGAGGTCATGCAACCAATAGGATTAAAAAGGTGTGTAGGAAAAAGTAATATTATTTTAATCATGGTAACTTTTTATGAGTAACTAACAAGTAAACCTAATTACCATGAGTAACTAAGTTTATTTTTGGACATTTTTGGGCTGAAGAACTCGGCTAGGGCATGCCATGCTTATATACGAATTTCGGAAAATTTTCGTTTCCGAAATTACGCGCGTTTTTGCAAAACCGTTTAAAAGCGTGTCGTAAGGCAAAAGCGTAGCGCTATTTTTGTACCACAACTTTAGAATCACCATCATCATCGTCCAAGTCATCTCTTAGTCTCATTTAACGTAAATTCAAGCAAGCGAGTTCAATCACATATCGTTATATTCGTTTTTGGACAAAACCGTCGTGAAAGAAAAGCGTCACGAAAGAACGGGGTTTTACAATCCCTCCAGGTAAGGTGTCCTAGCCACATGCCTCAATGTTATTATGCAGTCAACACCAGCCAACAAAACTATTCACTCAAATGGATCCACCCTTAATTTTTTTCTTGGACAAAATTCTTAGTTGTGTTTTCTTATTTTGGATCTGGCATTACTTGTGTTCTTTTAAGCGAGTTTTAGCATGGATGGGTAATGATTTGATACAGAAAAAATTTAAAAGGCCATTTTTTTAGTTGGTTCACAAAATATGGATGCCCATTGCAAAATACCCAAAAATAAAAGTTTACATGTACCAAAAAAACTCAAAGCAAGCCCAATTTAGTTTATGTGTTGGGCTAATTAAATCTGGTAAATTTTATATGGGTCCTTCATATAACAATAATAACAATAAATTATGACATATGTTAGTGTTAATTAAGATCGACATACAGCCATGTAAAACAATCATAAAAAAAAATGTTCATAAGCGGAACGCCTAAATAATAAATCAACTCATTTATAAGATGGATAGCACATAATTAATAAGACAATCATACATGAAAACATAATGCACACACCATATACCAAACCTCCATATATTAGCCACATAATAAGGTTGTTTTGTCATTAACGTAAAGGGACTTTAGTTGGCTTAGTAGTCTACTTTCAAAACACACCAACAATTAATAAACCCACAAGTTAAAAGCCTAATAAGAAGCACACTATATAAACCATAAATGGATAAGCTAATATATCCACAATATTATATATATATATATATATATATATATATATATGTTGTCATATTTCTATTTTTAATGGACGCATAGAAGAGTAAATTGCTGAACCCTCCACGATTTTAAAACGATACCACGAATTAAATTATATTTAACACATAGTATATTTGCCATTTGTGGGATGGTTCACCAGGTTACTATGCAAAAGAACCTTAGCCGATAATTAGCGTTATTAAGTACCTAAATCTAATTCAGGATGGTAGAATGTGGATGAACATGGTGGCCTCATCAGCCATGTGGACAGTAAAACTAGTTTGCATCTGGATATGAGCATGTTCTCCCTTACTAATGCTCTCCAACCACTAGTCAGCTCAAAGACAAAGAAACGATGCTCATCTATCTAGCGGAGTCCCATTTTGTACCCATTACATCCTTTGTAGATCACCCTAACATAATCAAGTTGAGAAGGGAAAGCTCACATAGCAAATGTTGAATCAAGTACCTGTTACAGATCATCGATCACACACAATAACTAACATATACACTTAACGAACGAATAACAATTTATTAAAAATGCTTGTATACATCACAAATGTCTAATATTTAACTGTTATAAAATCAAATTTATAATTGTTTACCAATGATGATGCACGGATATCGGATGATAAGAGTCGGTATTCGTACGAAACTGTATGACCATCGTCGGAACCAACCAGCACACCTTAGTGAACCGGAGGCTAGGGAAATTCCACATAAGAACCCGTTACAAATTGCGGCTACTGATATTGATTGGGTATCACATCCGGTGTGTTCGATAACTTGTTCTTTCCCATTGCATTGGTAATCAATGCCTCCTGATCAAAGACTTCATGTTTTTTAACAATTTTATCCCAAGCGCTAGTTTCTGCCGGAGTAAAATAATTCTCATTTAAACCCAGGCTAAGCCTAAGAGGATCATTCAGATTGAAGTCTATAGGGATGTTTCTTGTCGTTAACGATAACCCATTAGCCATGGTGGAGGAGGATGGGATCCTTATAAGAGACCTGATTCTTATAGATTTGGCCCTTGCATTTCCCAATAAATTTCGTGTCCTGTTGGGGGGCCCAAGCGACAGTGTTAACAATGGATTGGATTCATCATGATTTTCTTGATTGCCAGTTTCATCACCTTCTTCAGGCTGAAGGTTAACCCGCTTGTAAGTATTAGTTTGTATACTGTCGACGTTATGAAAAAAGATTTCCTCCATACTTGGCTGCTTCTCCTTGAAACAACTTGGCCCAACCAACATAGCATGATGGTTTTGGTACATTATGGGCAACGTACGCATCTTCCTGTCATGAACCTTTATCAAGTAGAAGACTTGCTTCGGCAGGAACCTCAACTTAATCGTCCCGCCGGAATCCAAGCGGTAGAGTTCAACTAGCAACTCTATCCCTTTGACAATATGTGCAGAGCAATACCCCTTCATAATTCTAACATGCACTCGGTTCCTTCTTGCATCAACAATAAGCATACATTCCTTTACAAACTGCCTGTGCATTGAGTAAAATAGACTTGGGATTAAGATGGCTCTCTGAATAACACAAAGTGAAAAAAGCAATCTATGCAATTTAGACATCTAATGTTGATATATATATATATGAATGAATGAAATTAAGTTTCATAAATATCAGATACGCGCAAAATCTTTTAGAGATTGTCACCTAGACATGTTAATATATAATCCAACCAAATATAGTATTAGTTCCAAAAGTAGACATACTCTAGTAGCGAGAGAAATGTACCAAAGTGGGATTGACCTCTATATAGAATACTCGAGCAGCAAGTTCCTTGTCAACGTAGGAAGGATTTTTCTGCGTGGAGTTGAAAGTAGACATTTTCAGAGAGTGGGGTTCTTACTTTGCCTCGTGTGGTGAAGTTAATGTTGCCTACAGAATAAGGTCGAAAGGAAGTAGTATTAAAGGCTGACTACAAAGAGAATAAGGGAGATGTGAGTTAATTGAAGCACATCGAAGGAATGGATGATTCCAATTTTTTGCTCTTTCATCTCATTTTGAAATATTTCTCACCTATGTTTGTGGAAGTACCATAAAAAATGTAGAAAATCCTAATTGGTGTTATTATGTGGCAGCGATGATAAAGAGCTAAGTCATGTAACTATTTAATGTGCATTGAATCCAGGAAGAAGGAAGAAGCACTGTTGACTTATAAGGATCTTGGATGTCTAGCAAAGCTACTGTAGCAAGTTTTTTTTTTCAATTAATTTTATTTAATTTTTTTGGTAAGTTATTACATTTATTGTTTTAATTTATTTAAGGGATATTTCTGAAATACTGAAAATCTGTTTTCCTAATTCCATAACATATTTCTTTTTTGGAAACATATCAAATTTATTTATTAGTTTGTTCCACAAATGCACATATTTCACCTTTTTTAAAATTTTTTTTGTTGATGGCCTTAACATTTTTAATAATTAAATTTATTAATTCAATCTAACGACTAAGTTCACTAATAGGTATGATATGATATCATTTCCAGAGTATTTTTATATAATTTCGCGAAAGTATCGCAAAAAACAATAGCCAAGTATATTTTAGTCCACTTAGAGAAAACTACTTGCTATACACTTATAAATATAGATACATTATTATGTGATATGTGATTGTGTGATATGTGATTAAATTTCTCTAATGGAGTGTATTTGTTTATAGTTTTTCTCTTAATTTTAATTGACAATTATTATTCCTTAATTATAAAATATTATTATTATTATTATTATTATTATTATTATATTATTATTATATACGGAAAGATTGGACTATACTTTGCATATGTACAAAAGGAATTGCTATTTTACAAGAACTCAAAAGTTTACATGTTAATCCTTTCATCATTATAATATATAACTGCTAAATTTATTGTTTTCTCTTTTAAATGTCAACTTAATTACTATCATTGAATTAAGTTCAGGGACCAATGTCCTCCTGGGTTGCTCCTGTAAATCCACTCAATTTTTCACTTTGAAATTTATTTAATGCACCTCAGATATTAATCCATCCAAGCCGTCTAATCTATATTTCAAAGTAATCACATCTTTTGTTTCGATGTATGTGCCTGCGCAGTCGACATAGTTATCATCATTATTTCATTGAGCTTGTATATCGTGTAGCAAGCGGATTGAAAAAGGTGGTTCAAGCAAAATAAATTTATATGTGTTAACGTGCATATTAAGCCAATATAATGAACTCAAACCCCAACAATCTTCATCTAATGTGTATATAAATAAATATACATTTATAAATATATATATACATATATATATATATATATATGTTATTACACATATATACTTAAAATACTTATCTATGAAATTATAAATACATAATTTTATATACTTTATAGGTATCTAAATATATACATGTATAAGTTTTTATCTATATAAGGTTATAATTATTTTTTTGGGGTGACTAAATTATAGTATTATATGATTAAGTTTATATGATTACAATATTACACTTTATATACGTATACATCAACTACTTAAGTATCTAAGTACATTAATATATTTTATATATGTATAAATTTTGTCGAAATATCACTTACGTGGGAATAAAAAAAAAGAGAAAAAGTGTGAAGAACTTAATGGATTAAGTACTTACAACATTCCCTGTTGTGATGAGACCAATTACAAACCAATTGGTAATTGAATATAGAAATGTGTTATTATTTTTTCCTAAATTATTCCTTCATAAGTGGCTCCCTATTTATAATCTATAACATGTAAGAAATTAGTTTTAAGAAAAATTCTAGTTAGCACCATGACCATATTTTTTTTTTTATTATAATTTGTTATACAAATGCATACCTAGTAAATTCCTTTTTTTTGACAGCATATATCTATTAAACTCTTTTTTTCTATATGATATATATATATATATATATATATATATATATGAAAAAAACAAAGAAGAATAGTTAGTAATAATGTGTAAATTTTAATTAAACCTTATTAGGCTAATCCTCACATGGGCATGATTTAGGAAGAAAATAAAAAAAGAGGCTCAGATGCTTATGACATATTTTGATGTGATTAAGTCTTATTAGGAAAGGGGAAAACAGGCCTGAGTGAACTGGCACATCAGGTTGTAAAATTCAAAAGCAGATGTCAATTCATTCTTGGACATGATTAATATTACTATTCATATTTTTTTTGGTTCAACATTAATTTATATTAATTCATATTTCTTGACTAATTATATAATGTCAGGTCACTATTATAAGTGGGTGATCATTTTACAAAATGCACTTCACTAAGAAGAAATTTGAAATTTGCTACATTGTACGTATTGTTATGTATTATGTTATGATGAACCCTTTTTCATAATGAACCCTTTTGAATAATAAAAAAAATAACACTAAGTCATTCCTATATTTCATAAATTTCATACAACTCATTCCATCTAAAGAGGTTAGCTTACGATTATCATATAATTTAATTACATAATTTTTTTACCCCTATAAAATTATTGGACATATATATGATGAATATTTCTAATCTAAAATATCCAAATAATATTAAATGATTACGGAACAAATCATCATTTATGATCAAAGCCTCATTTTATTATAGTTTTGTGATTTATGTGTTCTAGTTGTTCAACATTTACGACGTTACACCAATCATCAAATTATAATCAGGTTAGAACTATTCCTAATTATGTAATTTGAAATGTATTTCATTATCCTTTTAAAAATGTATAATCCATAATTACTTATCGAAATACATAAGTTAATTTTGATGCCAAAAGCTCTATGTAGCCAACTTATTTATAACCATCCAAAAATCATTTAGATGCATTAAAATCGTCGATTAGGAAAATACAATTCTCCAATATTTAGTAAGATATGAATGAGCACTTTTGAAAACACATATCAGGAATCTCACAAAGATATCACGAATTAATTAGATTCAATACAAACACATGCAATATAAACTACTTAAACACTTAAATATCACTTAAAAACGAATAATAAGTCGCAACAAACATAAACAAACCAACTTAAGCAATTGTTATAAACAATCTTTAACCAAATAAAAAGAAGATTCAGCAAAGATAATACATAATAAGTTATTTGGAGCACACAACAATATAACCAACTTGGAATGGGGGAATTCAATGTGCTTACTTACTCCACCCTAAAACTTCACTCGAAAAGGTTGATCCATAAAGTTGATTCATCGGGAGGAGTAACAAAGAACCTCAGCTCAGTACCATCCCAGAAACCATTCGTCATGGCGAAGTGCTTCCGACCACGAGTCAGATAAACAATATTCTTATGCGTTGTATTCCACCTCAGTCCCATTCGAGTGGGAGGCTTGTTCCAATAGAAGACCAATACATTATTCCGCCTACTTGGGAAAGCTTCGTTCGCAAACCTCAGAGGGATAATCTGCATCCATAAACAAAGTTGATAATCAGATGGAACAAATCAGAAAATGTTCAATATATTGCAAATTATAAAGAATAAATTGTAAATCGTTCTCATTAAATGTCTAACATTGTATTCACAATCCAAGTAGATTCCAATAAAACACATAAAACACGTTAATCAATATATTATGTAATAGGCATTTGGAATCTAACATACCACACAACTATTATAAATTTGATTTGAAGTAAGGCGTTTGGTGCAACTAATTTCATTCGTACTTCTGTCCTGACCAAAGTCCATGGAATTGGTAACATGATCCATAGGATTGTTCATTTCAGGCTTCGGATTGAATCTACTGAGAGATGCCAGATGCATTAAAGAATTGTTTCTGAATCCAGTAAAGTTAACCCCAGCATTTGGGAGACTTATACCTTTAACTTGCCCGTTTATTCCCGAGATTGTAGCGGTGTGCCTGGCTGAGATCACGTGAGAATTGAAGATTGAGTTAGGGTCAAAGCCAGCACCATGAGCCAGCTGCTCAAGTGCTGGCAATGGGACGCTGTTCAGCACTGGTCCACCGTTAAATGAAAGAGCACCACTAAGCATTTTTAGGTTATTGATGTAATTACAAGACTTGATGATCTTTCTTATGGTGAGAGTAATAATTTTCAATTTTCATATAGCTAATTGGAGTACATGGTGAAAATATTGGAGTTTGGGATACCTAGGTCTTATATATATATATATATATATATATATTCAACATTTACTGATTAGTTTCTTGGGTTTCTTTTCTACTTTCAATTTACACTGTTTGATTCCCCTTTTATTTACACATTGGACTTCGGCACAAGATCAATGATAACTTGATGATCTAACAGGCTATGTTCCTCGAGAGGGAATAGAACTGATTCTTCTTCACTATGGGCTGTCGTTTAGTGTAAGAAATTGGTCATTTAATAAACTAGTTCACCATAAAGATGACATTGTTTATAAATGTGACCGTCTCTTTTCCATAACCCCCTTATCCCAGAGAGGTAGGTAAACAAGTATACTTATGGGAGAAAATTTTTGTGTGATGTTAAAATAAGACAACATATGCCATGACCATGCTTATTATCTTTGTGGTTCATCAGAATGACTAATGACTATCTTCAAATTCTAACCGAAACAACATATGTCATGACCAAGCTTATTATCTCCTCCTTTAGTTTGCTTTTTCCCCACCCCACCCCCTCCCCCTTGTGTTTATTTCTCAGGACATATGATGTGATCATTATATATTGTGCTTGATTTTGGTATTCTAAATTATGGTTTGGGACATTGGGAATTATTGTATTATTGTTTCAGGATACTCATATTTTTTCCAAATAATCTACATATATTTATTTAGTATTGCTTAACTACTTAGTCTTTGGGTTATGTTAATTCATGTTTGATTTTGTTTGCTTAAATGATATACAAAATACCTTGTGCCTCAACTCTGTGTGCATTTATTGAGAACCCACCAATATTAAATTCTTCAATTGGCCGAATGATTTAGATTATAGGCAAAAATATGATTTTCTGTTTGTTTTTGTTTTAGGTAACCAACAATTAATAAACCCATAGTTATCAGAATCGGACCGGACCATCCGGTTCGACCGGAAAACCGATAACCCGGACCCTTGTCCGGTCCGATTTAACAATTAGATCGCTTCTGCATTTGGAACTGCAGCAAATCGGTCAAATCTGCACGAACCGATCATAAACCGTTGACTCAGCGGGTCATCAAAGCCACCGCTCCTCCACAGGTAGACTGTCAGTGCACTGGATCACGGTAGGGGCGCCAATTAAAATCATTCAAAAATTCTTCTACCAGGATTCGAAGTTGGGGAAACGAATGGAAGTTTGCAACCATTGCCACTATGCTGACGAAACTTCAGTTACTTTGAACGCTAAGAAATATTATTACTTCAAACCAAATCAAATGAACTCAATGCCAATAAATATAAAAATATTGATTGTCTACAAAATTTTATTGTCATATTAAATGCTTACAAATTTAAAATAAACAATTTTTTATTAACTACAACATATATTTTTTATTTTCATGATTATATAATATATATAAATATTATTTTTTGATAAAAAAAATTGTAGTATATAATAATATAATAGATATAAATTAATTAATAAATTATTAAAACCTATAAATCATAGTTATTTTTATATAAAAATTTTTAAAAATTCTTCTAATATAGAGAAATAATAAAATTTTATGTAACTATTTAATTATAAACGGGCCAACGGTTTAACCAGTGACCCGACGGTTGAACCTCTAACCCAATGATCCGGTAGTCTCACCGGTTCCATTGCCGGGTCGGTTCTGGTAACTATGAATAAACCTGCTATTGTATTTCACTGACTTAATCATGCAAATATTGATGCCGAGTTCATAGTGATTCTTGATTCTGATATGATAATGAGAGGCTCGATTACACCATGGGAATTCAAAGCTGCTCGTGGCCATCCAATTTTAACTCCCTATGAGTAAGCATGCCAAATTTGATTTGTGTTTATGGGATCTATTAATTTTGTTAATGGAGATGCAATTTTTATGACTAAAGTTTGCACGTGTGATAAATTACAGACAATGATGATGAAGTTGAAGACTAACCAGGCAATAGCAGATCAAGTAACTTATATACATGTTCAAAATCAAAGTTGTTTTATCCAACCACCAAGGGTTTATTTTTTTGCTGCTAATCTTATTGTATGTATATCTAGAAAGGGGAGGTGATGAGGGTGTAGGGACTAGGGGTTATTAGATTAGGCAGAAGTGTACTGCCAAAATTTAAAGATAACAAAGCAACTTCTTTTTTGGTGCTGTTAGAAGAGGCAACACCACCTTTTTTTTGCTACATTACAAAGCACGCAAGACGTCCTAAACATCATCTACAACTTTACATATATGATAGCATGAGTTTTATTTTATGTGTATGTGCTTTAACATCATCGGTCTCATTTTAGCATCAAATATCATTAAAACTTTAACATCATCCATGGGTAAGTGATTGGTTTTATTTAACATTTTTGATGGATTGTTGTTAATTTTTTTGCACACACTTATTGTGTATGGGTGTGATTCATTTCTGGGTAATGGTCATGGCTTTCAATTTGTGCCAACCAGATTTTTTGGGATAAAACATGTGATCTATTAAACTCTATAATGGGCGGAATCATAAGCTATCAATTACATCAATTGGACCAAGACAATTGACCTACGAAGCAGAAAAACAAAAAATAGTTTCCACAGGCGGCCCGCGCGAGACGCGCAGGTTTCAGCCTAGTATTAATTAATATGTAATTATCATTATTATATAGAGTAAACACACAATCCGGCCCCTGATCATTTTCAATTTGGACAAGCCCACCCCTAATGATTCGAAAACCCCAATCCGGCCCTCAACCATTTAAAAATTGAGACAAATAGACCCCTAAAATCGGTTTATCAACCCCAAATCCTAGCCTCACAAACCGATTTTAAGGGCCTATTTGTCCCAATTTTTAAATGGTTGAGGGCCGGATTGAGATTTTCGAATCATTAGGGATGGACTTGTCCAAATTGAAAATGGTCAGGGGCCGGATTGGGTATTTACTCTATTATATATAATTAATTGTAATAAGAAAAAACAAAATACCTAATTGTTATTAATTGCCGATTACACTAATGTTTACTACCACTGTAATGCTAATTCCCTCATTAACACTCCTTAATTAATTTACAATATTTTATGAAGATTCAAATACCTAACTGAATTTAATATTTAACAAATCTAGAGTGACCGATTATATTAAACAACAAATTTGTTTGGACAATGTTATCGATTAATCTAATGCATCAAAACTATCTAAACAACTAATCCTCAACATCCTCATTAAATAATTAGCAACTTTTCAAAATAATCTTAATAACCCTCACAATTTATTTAATTGTCAAATATAAATATATGCAAAAAATATGTCATTAATTCTTAATCTTTATTCTTTAATTCTTGATTTTTATTCTTTAAATGTGTATGTACAACAGATGTCAACACCCAAACATATACAAAGTTTATGTGGGGACAACTTGAAATTTTGAAGCACGTGAGGCTTCCTCAGAAGGTGATGCGTGTCATGTTGTGCTAAATGGATATCCTTCAATTCATTGTATGGTATAAGATATATATAATTAAATTTATTATAAACGAAAAAAGTAATAATATTAAAATAAAAGAACTTATTACGATAATACTTAGTACACTTGCCTAGATAAGCGGAAAGGAAAACTGGCACATTAAATGCAATTGGAGCACTCAACAAGTCACCACCCTCCATTTGAAGATGCACGTGTCACACCCTAAGTTTGCCACTGCTTGTTATCATCATATGATGATCAATAAGGTCATCATCATAGAATCTCCCATAAATGTTTTGTTAAGTAGTTGTTGTTGTAAAATTTTCTTTGAATAACTTTAATTCACATAATCATTATCATAATAATATTGTTTAGAGAAAATAGTTTTAGAGTATTTATTTATTAAACATATTATTATTTGAAGATAGTTTACAACTTTTATTGTAATATTTAAATATAGAAATCAAATTTTTAGGTTGGGTTTTGCAATTGATTTTAGTATTGATGTTATTTGTTATATGTTGGTGAAACAAAAAAACACATTTACAAATTTGTGGGGGAATTTGAAACCCACATAAATAACATTTTTTTAAACCCCAAAAAATGCATATAAAACTGCCACTAAATTAAGATATGGGGGTTTCGTAAAATTGTCACAAATAAGCTCGTGGCACATCAAATTTTGGGGTTTAAAAAACTGCCACAATCCTTTTGTGGGGTACAATCAAGAAAAAAAACTACCACAAAATAAAGACAATTTTTAATGACCATCTATGACAAGGACATTAAGGCGATACCTGTGAAACAACATTTTTAAATACATAACATAAATTTAAAGAGAAAAATGAAGTACATTTAACCCCACATGAATAAGATAGGAAAGAGTTATAACCGCAAAGGTAGTTAGAAAATCATTTTGCCACCTTTCTCACAAAGAAATCAATTTTTTCTCCATCATCTTCTTTCAGCAACTGTTGCACAAGGCATAACACTGGTTATTGGCACCAACCTCAATAGAAATTATATCTTCTAAAACCCAACAGAGAGTTTCCTGTAACACCCCAATATTCGGTGATCATGCCACGGGCATAATTATCAAATACTGAGTTATTACCATAACCTTGAAGTGACGTATATAAAAAAGCAAACTTTTTAATACCGATAATATAACTAAATTTTTAATAATAAATTAGAATCATACACCTTTGAGAATAAAGAGTCCTTAATTACAAATATAATATAGTGTAAATGATTCATTGACTCTAATGAATGACTCGCAGAGTTTGGGACGACATATATATATATATATATATATATATATATATATATATATATATATATAT
>JASCZI010241674.1:74723-91119 GCA_036250425.1 Stylosanthes scabra
GAAAATTTGACTGGCCAATAGACAATAGACATATGACACATGGTATGAGAGAGGATGAGAGAGGAAAGTGAAGTCTGATAATTAGTGGTACGTGGAGAATGTTGGGAATTTACTCCCAAAAAGGAGAGAATGAGGTGTGTAGGCTGTGGGCCATATAATAAACGGCCCAAAAATATATAAAGCCCAATGAAGATTAATTAAAGCTAAAAATAAAAAACAATTAAATAAAAATAAATTATTTATTTCTAAGTCCAATAAAAAATAATTTTAACGTTAAATATTACAAACTAATTGAATTAATTTCATTTAATCTCAATAAAAATTATAATTTTAAATATGCAACCCACTTAAATGAGATATAATGAATTTTTAAGAAAACAAAAATATCCTTATATAATTAATGTTTAATTATTTTGTTAGTCAAGGTACTTTCACTAAATTTTTAATTACGTCTCTATATTTTTTTTTTCTTTCAGTCAAGTCTCTATACTATTTTTAAATTTGTAATTAGGTCCCTACTAACAGATGTAAGAAGAAAACATTTATAAAGCATTTTTTTATTATTCTCATATTTTTTACTTTGCGTAACGTTTATACTCACTTGAATATATTTTTTCACCATTTTTGTTTATATTCTTCTAAAATATTATCAACTTGCATAAATCAAATGTCACATATTTTTCAGGAAATTGAAAGTATGCTAAAAAAAAATTGGAGATTGTGATTTTGTCATTCTAAAATAAATAGCGAGGTCATATTTAAGAATTTAGTCATTATTTTTTTTTTGATATCTTAAATTTACGAATGATATATTTCACTAATTCTAACGTTTTTGTTAAGATAGGAATCTAATTACAAAATTAAAAATAGTGCAGAAACTTAATTGAAAAAAAATATATAAGAATTTAATTAAAAATTTGGTGAAACTATAGAGATTGATGAAATAATTAAACCTATAATTAATTAAGCCTTATTTGAATAAATGAGTGATTAATATTTAAATTTTATTTTAAAAAGTGCAATGTCATTGCTAAAGACGTAAATGATTTTATTCAAAGTAAAATATGTCATAGTTAAATTTAAAATGAGTAAAAAAATTATATCGAATAAATTAAAAGAGGAAAAAATTACCTTACACGGTTTACAGTTTGTTTGATAATGTTGATGACATAAAATTATAAAAGTAATTATCAAAGCAAAAGAAATGTTATATATAATTTTTTTCTAATTAAAAATTACGTGAAAGTTGCAGTTGAAGAAATTGATTTTGATCCATGGAAGCTAAAAATGATATTTGTACGAAATTTACGTTCAAATATTTATGTAGTTCGAAGTAATGAAGTAGGTGATTTATTTTTTAATAAATTCTATCTAATTTATTTTTTTCGAGATGGTAATGAGATATAGATATAGTTAAAAAAAATTGTGGTTAGATTCAATTTTTTTTTATCATATTACAAATTTACCATCTTCTCTTACGTTATTGTTGATATATCACTTCAAATTTTTTGTGTTCAGCCATCCAAAGTGACAGGGTCAACTAAACCCTGTAAGGTAATTTTTTCCTCTTTTAATTAATTCAATATAATAATTTTACTCATTTTAAATTTAACTATAACATATTTACTTTTAATAAAATAATTTACGTCTTTAGCAATGAAATCGCACTTTTTAAAATAAAATTTAAATATTAATCACGCATTTATTCAAACAAGACTTAATTAATTATAGGTTTAATTATTTCATTAATCTCCATAGTTTCACCAAATTTTTAATTAGATTTTTATATTTTTTCTTTTAATTAAAATTCTATACTGTTTTTAATTTTGTAATTAGATTCCTATCTTAACAAAAACGTTAGAATTAATTAAATATATCATTCATAAATTTAAGATATCACAAAAAATAATGCCTAAATCCCTAAATATGACCTCATTATTTATTTATTTTAGAATGACAAAATAACAATCTCCATTTTCTTTAGCATATTTTTAGTTTCCTAAAAAATATGTAACCTTTGATTTATGCAAGTTGATAATATTTTAGGGGAATATAGACAAAAAAGGTAAAAAAATATATTTAGGTGAGTATAAATGTTACGCAAAGTGAAAAGTATAAGAACAATAAAAAATTCACTTTATAAATTTTTTTTCTACCATATGTTAGTAGGGACCTAATTACAAATTTAAAAATAGTATAGAGATTTAATTGATAAGAAAAAATATAGAGACCTAACTAAAAATTTAGAGAAACTATCTGCACTAACAAAATAATTAAACATTAATTATATAAGGATATTTTTGTTTTCTTAAAAATTCATTATATCTCTTTTAAGTCGGTTGAATATTTAAAGTTATAATTTTTATTGAAATTAATTCAATTAGTTTGTAATATTTGACGTCAAAATTCTTTTTTGTTGGACTTAGAAATAAATAATTATTTTTATTTTTTTTGGTGATTTATTTTTAGCTTTAATTAATCATGATTGGGCTTCACATGATTTTGGTACCTTTACTGCATTGCCCACGGCCTGCACACCTCCTTCTCTCTTTTTTGGGAGTAAATTCCCAACATTCTCCCTGCACTAAGTATGACTAATTACCATGCTTCACTTTCCTCTTTCATATCATGTGTCACATGTCTATTGGCCAGTCAAATTTTCTTCACCCTTTGCCACTCTTTCCCATTATAGATTAGGCCACCGTAGAACTCCCCTATATATATACATTAATAACTATATATCTACGACTACTTATTTCTCCAATGACATACATATTTACAACACGAAATAGAGAAGAGCTCCTAAGACAGCGAAAAAGTATAGTTACTTCGCATGCCTTCCAGAACGTGAACCTGTATCTAAAAAACATGAAGTATAATACAGATGAAAATTCTCGATCCATGGATTCCTAGTAAGGTAAAAGCATTGAAACTGTATAAGGTAAGCTAGCAGGATCCCGTAAGACGATCTTACTCGATCCCTCGGGTTTTATTATCCTCGCACAATGTTCTCTAAAACTTTCTTTAAATCCTCTCGGTTCCTTTTCCATATCTAGGCTTAACACTCTAAGGCTTACTAAATCTTCTTTCATTAATAACCTCTGTTATCATCCATCTACTCCAATTTACGTTGGACATTTCTATTTTTCATCTTATCTCTTAGACATCAAAGTTTACAAACAATATCAAACACGCAGATAATCATCACAATTCACTTAAAAGTTAGCATGTAATTCAAGCCAAGCAAGACAAGCCAAACAATGTCACACAAATGCACATGATGAATGCATGTCCCTATGGCTAATGAGCTCATTCGGTCGGTTATAATAGCCAACCCGACCGATCCCATATGTATCCCGGATCATTCTCAGAACACACATCCCCGATGACGTTCTTTTACGCTCGAACGTTCATTTCTTAATATAAGTGGGGGTTTCTTTTGATCATAAGATCACTTATTAATGCCATTGGCATTCTTTCCAATGGGTAAAGAGGATTGAATCCAAGTTAATTACACCTCAATCAATAATAATTGAGCTTCTTTCCCTAAACAATGCATTTTTGAATTGTTGATGGCATACATATAAAATATATTAGATAAAAGCCATCTCTTGAAAATAAACCTGAACTTACCAATAATAAATATTTTAGTCCTCTTCATTATTTGTAGGTGTTGCATGTTGAGGCAACTTTCAAAATGTGATTATTATTCGTAAATGCTATTAGAATAGATTATCATATAATATTAAATAGATAAGGTTAATTCTACAGTAGAATGATTTTCACGTGAAAAGGAGGTAAAAACTATAAGAATATATAGTTTTATTTTAAAAAATTAATAAAAATAAAATTACAAATCATCCATATGTGATAGTTATATTATAATAATTTTTTATTTTTATCATATTTTTCCACTTTATCATAGCATAAAAATATAAAATGAAAATGCAAACTAAATGCAACATGGATTTGGGCCTTGGGGAAAAATGATAGTTTTGTCTTTTAAGTTACTCGTTTTTTTTGGGTTGACGTTTTTTAAGTTATTCTAATGGATTCTTTGGTTTGGGTCTTGGTTTAATAACTGATATTCGTAAAGTAAACTTGTTTCGGTTGACATACGAGGCCTAGGGGCCAGTTAAAAAGTTATTTATTTTATTTAATTATTTATTCTTTTATTTTCTTGCCTAAGCCCAAAAAAGACTAGGGTTTGTGTGACCAAAAAAAAAAGAGAGAAAGAAAGAAAAAGCTAGGGTTTAATTGACAGAAAGGAAACCCTTAAAATACCCTCACTCGTCATAACTCTCTTCTTCGTTCGACACTGCGGCTGCTACGACTTGGAGCTTCAAGCGTCTCCAAATCTCTCAAGAGACAAAATCTCCACCGCAACCATGGCCACTTCCGCCGCCGCCACAACCGCAGCAGCGCCGCGCCAGCTGTCGCAGAAGGAGCAGGACATCCAGATGATGCTTGCTGCTGAGGTCCATCTTGGAACCAAAAACTGCGACTTCCAGATGGAACGCTACGTCTTCAAAAGGCGCAATGATGGTCAGTCTCCCTTTCCCTTTCCCATTCTCACTCGATCTCTTTTTATGTAATCTTTCTTTTGATATTGAAACTGAATCTCATTTAAGAGTTTGTCGAATTCGAACGGCATTTTTTATTTTGCAATGTTAAATCTTTTCTGTCTCAAATTGTTTATTCTGATATTGATTTTTCATGTTTTCCTTTATCTAGGGTTCTGTTTTGTTGTATAATTTTTATTGCTTTGTTATAAACTAGTGCTTTGTCACTTATACTTTATTTGGTCATGTTGTCCATTCAATGGTTTAATTTGACTTTTAATCAGGATTTTGATGCGATTAAGTGTATAAGTGGATTTGTATCATCACATTGTTTTCAAAACAGCTTATTATCATAATTACGCCAGGGAGCTTCTTATGAAGATGAAAATTTATCAAACCTAAACATGTCTGTTATTTTTCTAGATTCTTCCGTTGCTGAAGGAAAGCATTTTTATTGTTTGGTTGATTTTTAGTACTTCTTGATCCCAGGTATTTACATAATTAACCTTGGCAAGACATGGGAGAAGCTCCAACTTGCTGCTAGGATTATTGTCGCCATCGAGAACCCTCAAGATATCATTGTTCAGTCTGCTAGGCCTTATGGTCAGAGGGCAGTCTTGAAATTTGCCCAATATACAGGTGCGAATGCGATAGCTGGAAGACACACTCCCGGAACATTTACTAATCAGATGCAGACATCATATAACGAGCCACGCCTTCTCATCCTGACTGATCCAAGGACTGATCATCAGGTACCACAATATAATGCTTAAAAGAGTTTTCATTTGTGTTGAAGGTGTAATGGTACATATGTAATGTTTCAACTTTTAACTGCCAAATATGTCTTTATGGGTGTCTGAAATTCTGTTATTAGTTGATCTCATTTTGGTTTTTCCATTTATGTGCAGCCCATTAAGGAAGGTGCCCTTGGAAATATTCCAACCATTGCCTTCTGTGACACGGACAGTCCAATGCGCTATGTCGATGTTGGCATTCCTGCCAATAACAAGGGAAAGCACAGTATTGGTTGTCTCTTTTGGTTATTAGCAAGGATGGTTCTGCAGATGAGGGGTACTATTCGTCCGGGTCTCAAGTGGGACGTAATGGTAAACTATTTTATACTCTTACAGATAGAACTAATATTACTTCATAGCTAATTTAGATTTATTTTGTTTCCAGATGTTTGCACTGTATTCTGAACAATCTTTTCTTGTAGTACATTCAGGCGTCTAGAATTTCATATTTTCTCATAAGATATTAATCTTATTATGTGGTTTACATTCAATCTGAGCTATAAATTATGTAAACTTTTCATGTGTAGGTGGATTTATTCTTCTATAGAGAACCTGAAGAGGCCAAGCAACAAGAGGAGGAGGAATTACCAGCTGCCCCAGAATATGCCATTCAAGACTTTGGTGCCTCTGGCATTGCCAGCTTCCCCGCCGCTGATGGCGAATGGGGCAGTGTTGCAGCTGATCAACCCTGGCCTGCAGCAGTTCCTCAACAACCTATAGCAGCTGCCCCTGCTGACTGGGCCCCTGATGCTTGTAAGGATAGTTGATTCAAATTTTGATCTGTGGTTATATGCTAGTCCTTTTTTATCTAAAAATAATTGATTCAACTTTTGATTCCATATTTGTTCTCCAAAATTTTGTTGTTTGATGCTTTTAGTATGTTCTTGTGTTGGAACGGTTATCCGAAAAGCCTTGAACAACTCTAGCATAGTTTGGTTAAAAAAATGAGGTCAGTTTGTTTGACATTTTTTTTTATAGCTGCAGCTGCAGGTGATTGGGAACCGGTTCCAGCTCCTCAGGCTTCCGTTCCTGCACCCGGAGGTGTTACTCCCACTGGTTGGGAATAGGCTCTGATTATGAGATTTTCTTTTGTTTAGGATAGATTCATCTTTCACATGTAGGTTTTGATATTTGGAGTTGTAAAATTTTGTTTGGGCAATTGGCATATTGATGGGAACTTGGTTTGTTTCAACTATTTAATGGTACTCATGTTTGCTGAGACAAGAAATGTCTGGGAAATATTAGTATTACAATCACATTTTTATTTTAATATTTTACCTCAACTTTTCATGTGCCCATCTTAATTGAAATTGAAACTTACTCTTCATAAAGATGAAAAGTAAATAGGATCAACTTTTATCTAGTCTAACATTAACCAGGGTTATCAGTGTTTATAATTTAGGATTAAAGATTTATAATTTAGAGTCTAGAATTTAAAACAGTATAGTAATTTAAAATTATTGGCTGAAAAAAGTTGGTAACTTTGCATTATTCGAAGTTTAAAATAATCATGTTACGGGTAGGGGGTATGGGGTGAAGTCGGTATTCAATTGATATATTTTTTTTGGGTGACTATTCAATTTAGATGTTGTTAAAAAAAATATACGACACCAAAATTCTATAGAAATTATCATCAGCGTGGTGAACTTGTTTCTTGTGGTATAAGTTTTTTTTATTTTATTTTATTTTTATAAATTTGTTAGTTAAACTGTTAAACATCACAACATGTAAAATCACTTATTTTTCAAATGAAAGAGAATTAATTAAAAACCATTGTCAATCAAATAAAATAAAAGTGACCGTCCACATAATATGAGTTATCATTGATAACTCAGTTATCATTGAACTCATGTACCCTTGCCATCAAATGCATTAGTTTTCAATACTTTCTCTTAGTTTAATTGACAAATAATAAATATATAAATTTATAAATGTATATTATATTATTATTAGACTTGGTCCAATAGTTTCATGCCCATCATAAGTATTATATTACTAGTTATTGGGCTGCGTCAGGTGACCCATAGTTTGACCTAGACCCGATTTCATAGTTTATCCGATCATCTTTAAGTTAGGCTAAAATGTCTTAAATTTTGTTCGGGTCTATATCAAGTCTTCAAGGATAAATTTTGTTGGTGCGTTCTTTGATGGCTTGCATGGTGGTGGCCAAGGATGGCCAAAATTTGACATGTGGCATTAATGTTTTTTATTTGTCGGATGGATTGGATAACAGCCTCCAATCCTAGACGTTACATCACGAACACACCCACTTTAGACACTCACATATCCAATAATCCACCTCTTTGTCGGTCATTGTCGAGTTTCGGGCTCAAATGCACTTGTTGTAACTTGTAAGGCATTGAAGATCACCATTTAATTTTTTAACCTTGAATGTAGTTGCCTTGTCTCAAACCCAGGTTCCTAGGTTTTGAGGCATACTTCATCACCACTGGGACCAAGGAAGATTGGCACATGTCGCATTAATGTTTAGTGTGGCAATCTCAGTTACTTTTGGGAATTGGAAATTCTTATTTGCCAGAAATTTTGTGTCATGTGGTGAGCTTTATAGTTTTTATCGACAGGTCTAGAAGAAAGAGATTGAAAAAAAAAAATTATCCATGATTTTATTTTCCCTATAACCCATTAAATCCAAGAAGAGTGGCCAATCAGGGAAAAAAAAATGAAAGGAGACATTTATGAATGCTATGCAAGGCGGGGGCTATTTTACTCAATTGCCGTCGTTTCGAAAAGTTATTTTTGGATTGTCCTCGTTTTGAAATAATTGACCAGCTGCCCCTATTTGGCCACGATGGCAGCTGACTTTTTTTTTACGCTGCTGACTCGGAGGCGCTAAAGTGATAAGCGCCATCTACCCGAAGGCACCTACAACCAGAAGGCACTACCCGCTTTGGCGCCTCAACGTAGATGATGATTATCACTTTAGCGCCTTCGAGTTAGCAACGTAAACAAAAAGTTCAGCTGCCACCGTGGCCAAACAGGGGCAGCAGTGTCAATTGTTTCAAAACGAGAGCAATCAAGGAATAAGTTTTCGAAACGAGGCCAAATGAGTAAAATAGCCGCAAGGCGGGTCACCTGGTGGTCGAGTGGTGAGAGGCATAGCCTCAAACCCAAAGGACCCGAGTTCGAGACCTGCATAATGCGCAAGGCCATTAATTTAAGTGGTGATCTTCTGGGCCTTGCAAAACTCGGCAGTGGTCGAGTAATGAATATGTTGGGTGCGTGAGTGGGTAGTGTGCGTGTGTCTAGCCTAGGATTGGGGACTGTTGTCCAATCCAATCGTTAAAAAAAAAGCTATGCAAGTAAATATATCTTTAAAAATAAAATGACATATTCGTATGCCTCTAGAGTGACTAGAGTGAAAAAAAGAATCCATTTAATAGTGTGTGTGAGTGTGAAGGGTGTGTGAGTATGTGTAAACTTAGGATTGGGTTGTCCAATCCAAGAAAAAAAAGATGGTTATTTATTTGGAAAGAACGGTGTTACCGAATCAACGTTATAGAACTTTTAGAGAGCCAATAATTAACTTTTCATTTGGAAATACTATAAAATATGAACAATGCTAGGAACCAACATTAGGGGACTAATATGGAGCCAATAATTAAGTTATCATTCAAAAATTTATATGAGTTATCATCCGTAACTCATATATAAATGATTAAGTTATCATCCAAAATTTATATGAGTTATCATCCGTAACTCATATGGACTTTCTATTGGCTCCAATGTGTCTTTTTCTATAAACAATCATAAATTTCACTGACTTAATTTAATTTAATCACTTAAATTTGTATGAAGTAAAACTAAAATTTAATTCAAGGACGATTGAAAATTAAAAATTAATTCAAGGACGATTGACTAACTCCTTTATCAAAATTTTATGCTTTACCATTTAATAATGACCTTTAAAAATTGGAGTCTACCATACATAATTTTAAACAAAAAAAATTACTTTTGAAAGTTTGAATGAATATTAGTATAGAGTGTGACTATAATAAGGAGAAATGATTAGGAGGCTTAAATCATAAATCTAATTGTTAGACTAATTTTTATATAGAGAAAATTTTATATTTTTTATATTTTTAATTTTTAAAAAATAATATTTATAATTAAATTATTCAACATTTTAAGTATTAGATTTATTATTAGGCTTATGATTATGACTCTTTATCAGAACTTTATTGTCTATTTCTCTTATCAACGGAACGATTTCACTGTTAAGTGTTTTAGTACATAGATTTTGTTTTAGAAAATTCTCTTACATTTAAAGTATCTACACCCAAAAAAAAGTATCCATGAGTTATTATTAATTACGGAGTAGGAGTTAAGTCGCAAATGAGTTATGCTATTTGCATACCAAAATCATCTACTAAAATTAATTACTAGTGTATAATACATATTAAAATATAAAATACAAAATACATATTGAAAATGATCAAATTACATATGTATTTATATATAAATACATGGTAATTGATTTTGATGTGCAAATAAAATTGTTGGTCACAAATTCATATATAACTATTCATTTGAAATTAATTAGAGTACAGGATTTACAGTAAATATAATTAAACAATTTATATAATTTTTCATTTTAATTTTAACTATTTTAACAAAATTACATACATGTAATAATTTTTAAAAATAATGAATAAAAAATAATAAAAAGAATTTTTAAATTAAGAAAAGAATATATATATATATATATATATATATATATGTGTGTGTGTGTGTGAGAGAAAACCATATACATTTATCTTATATTCATGTAATATGAGTTATGCTAGGTGTACACCAAAATCAGCCATTAGTATAAAATATTTATTGGAATATAAAATACACATTATAAATAATTTAAACTACACATATTTATGTATAAATACATGATGACTTAGGTGGACTGCTGGGCGGGTCGGGTTAGCCTAAAGGCTAACCTTTGTCCAAAAAAAAAAAAGCGATACTTACCAGACTTAAGAAAAGTTAACCATCACATATGAGTGAAATATTCTACCACCATAGCCGGGAAACAATCCACAAAGTGGTTGAACAAATCATAAGGAAGTTCTGGAGACCGGCTGGGGAGATGATGCGTATGCATCTTAAGTTGTTTTTAGCTCAATTCCTCTTTAATTATATGATTATATTTGTGATTTATACTCTCAAATTGTCAATCAAACAAATTTGATGTTCTTTTGAGTTTTGTTTATGTTTATAGAGTATTTCACAAAAGATTTTAGGTGATTAAAGGTCAAACAAAGAGGACTGAAGATGGAAGACGAAACAGAGAAGAAAAGAGAGAAAAATTTTAAGTGTCAAGCTCCACGTTATACGTGGAGAGCCCACGTTATACGTGGGAATTAACTGTGAAGCTTTAGTAAATTGACAGAGAGCCCACGTTATACGTGGGTATCTTCACGTTATACGTGAGTAATTGGAGGCAAAATGCAATCTTGGACAGAAACCCCACGTTATACGTGGGCCTCCTCACGTCATACGTGAGTAATTTTCATTGAAGAAGCAATCTTGGGCAGTAACCCCACGTTATATGTGAGGGTTACACGTTATACGTGGGAGGCAAATTCAGCAACGTCCAGTATCCATCCAAAACCAATCCAATCCAAGTTGTTAGGCCTCCATTCCATCCACTAATCAAGGGCATAATTGGAAGATTAAAGATAAGATTGATTGAAGATCAAGAGAAGAAGATAAAGCTTTGTAATTTTAGAAGATAAGATTAGGATTAGATTAGGATATGATTAGATTTTAATTTGAATTTGAATTTAGATTAGGATAGGTATAAAGAGTGATTTAACCACCTAGGGTTAGACACTCAGCACAAATTTGTTTTCTCATAATTCTTAGATCTAGTTTTTACTATGAATTGCTAAACTACTCCATTGTTAAGGGTGAGGAGCTCTGTTCACCCAGCATGAGGTAGTCTTTGTGTACATTCGTTTACCATTGCGTGCTATCCACTCAATTTAAAGGCTAAAAAGGGAATTTCAAGCCAAGTTGATGTCTATAAATAGAGGGATGCTACCATAACTCATTACCACCATTTTTGAGGCCTTTTTGGGCGCTCATTTTGCCTAGAATAGTTTAGGGAGTTTTGGGGAGAATCTCCATTTCTCTCATTTACTCTTAGTTTATTTCTTTTTGTTCATCATCTCCTAGGATCAGCATCACCAACCAAACTTTTATTTTACTACTTGTTTTGTGTTTGATTTGTGGATACTTTGTTCTTTTGTTAATGAATCTTTAGTTACTTTATCTTATTTTTCATCTTTATAGCTTTCTTAATTGCCAAGTTTATGTTCTAGCTTTATTTCTTGCTCATTAAGTTTAGTTTATTTCTTACCCATTTTATGATATATTGTTCTTTTGTGCTTCTAGTAGTTGTAGTTGTTGATTATCTTGCTCTTCTACTCTCTTGATCATCTTACTTGTTTAATTTCATAGCTATAATCATGCCTTTACTTCATGCCCACCAAGTGTTTGGTGAAATGCTTGGTTTAGTTTTAGAATAGTGATCTTGTGCTATGGTCATGGGTTGAGGTGTGGATGATCCTAGCCACTAATCCCTAAGGAAAAGATGGGTTAATCCTTGGGTTGATACCGTTCTATAGACGTCAGGCTTTCGCTAGTGAGAGTGAGTCCTTAATGAGGTGAACATGGAGGATTTATCCATGTTCCAAAGACCTAGGACCGTTGCACTAGAATATGAGAAGCCTGTGACTTATGGAATGGTGCCGATCTACCCACTTTACCGGTTGGTAGAGTGTGGCTCCGTGGGTTACGTGACAACCATCTGTAATTGGGATTAGTGGTGATCATGGGGACACATGATATCTTGATCCATGGCCTAGCACCTTTTTATCAGTTTTCTCTCTAATATTTCTTTTGCTCTCTTTTCTCTCACACACACAATTGCAACCCCCAATTTCTTGACAACCAAAGTCGGCCCATGCGTTAACTCGTTGGGAGAACGACCCGAGTCCCGTACTCGGTAATTTTAACGTGGTTGCAAGCTCTTGTGATACTCTTTGTTGACAAGAACGTTCTTAGCTCGCATTGATAAACTATTTGGGTTCCCCTACAACGATTCCTTCTTGCTTTCTACAGAAAAGGAAATTCCGAATTAATCTTATTTGCGATGCCTAGAACGACTCTTATCATACCTCCTTAAGAGACTTTGCAACCCCCAGAAACTTATTGAATGCATAATTCAATGCATTAAGACGATTGATTTCTCCATTATCTAGAATGGGAATAAAATATAGGCTTTCACTCCATCCAGAGGGATAAGGCATGGAGATCCCCTCTCTCCCTACATCTTCGTAATTTGCATGGATAGGTTGTCGCACATGATATTGAAAACAGTTGAGAACAGAGCTTGGAAACCAATGAGGGCCGGGAGAAACGGTCCTGGTATCTCCCACCTCATGTTCGCCGACGACCTCATTGTTCTCGGAAGCTTTTGTTGAGAGTATGCAGAGAATAAAAGACATCATGTCTAAGTTCTGTGAAGCCTCAGGGGATCTCATTAACAACAACAAAATTAACATCTATTTTTCCAAAAGAGTACCTCAGGCAGCGAGGAAGGAAATAGTGGACATCAGTGGTTTCAGGGAGGTATATGAAACTGGGAGATACCTGAGCTCTATAATAATCAATGATAGATCTCACAAAGCCCATTTCAAGAACATTATTGAAAGAATTAACACAAAACTTCATGGATGGAAATCCTCTTGTCTTTCCAAGGCCGGGCGAATCACCCTTGTACAGTTAGTGCTTGGGTCCATGACACTCTTTCCGATGCAACATTCGATTATACCAAAGAGCATATGTCAGGATATAGAAAGAGCGTATAGATCTTTCGTCTGGGGGCATAACAATAACATGAGGAAGGCTCACATGATTAGTTGGGGTAAGATCTGCACTCCAAAACCTGTAGGGGGATTGGGATATCAAAAGTTGAAATTAGTCAATGATGCTTTTGTGATGAAAATGGGCTGGCAATTGCTAAACGAGCCTAACACCCTGTGGATGAAAGTGGTTAAGAGGAAGTATGGAAGTGGGGTGAACTTCAAGAAGGATTGTGTGACCAGAACATGTGATTTTGCATTATGGGTTAATATAAGTAAAATGTGGCCCACAATTCTGTAGAATATGGGATTTGTTCTTGGTGATGGCAGGAATATTGAGTTCTGGAATGATGAATGGGTTGCACAAAACTTGAAACTCAAAGATGCAGCTTCCCCAATGTTGCTTCAACAAGGAGCAAACTGGACAATGGACTGATATGTTACGCGAGAGGAAAAGTGAAATGTGAACTTGCTTGATTGTCTTCTCCCAGACAGCACCATTGAAAGAATCATGCGAATACAACCTCCCGATGTAGACGATGGGGAAGACTTGTTTTCTTGGAAGCCTAGCCCTCATGGAAACTCAATGTTAAAAATGCTTATCGTGTGTTGGATACTTGCTACACCGGTTCTGACAAGAGGTAGGGGAGAATTTGAAATTAGAAGGGAATGCAGAAAATAAAGGTTTTCAACTGGTAGCTGAAACATGGAGGTCTGCTTACCAATTGCAAAACTCAGAAGTGGCTTCGCGGGAACAGCTCCATGTGTTTCCTCTGCAAAGGGGATGATGAAACTGTGCTATATGCTATGAGAGATTTTCCCAGGGTGTTTATTATTTGGGCTTGCTTGGTTGAGCCAAAACACTTTGATCACTTCTTTGATCTTGGGCTGCATGAGTGAATGAGATGGAACTTGCATGAGGAACTGGGTAAATATCAGTTTAAAAGATGGGGGATTTCTTTTTGACAACCACTTGGATGGCTTGGAAGTATCGAAATGAATTCAACCATTTAGGTGTGAACCTGATGCTTCAAGTGAAGATGAAGAGGATCCTTGATACTGTTACGGACATCAGAAAGCAATTTCACGTGGAACATTCCAGGAATGTTGGGACTCAAGACTCATCGCCTGGCAAATTAAGGGGGGACAAATTTTTTTTTTTAAATAATTAATAATTTTATTATATATTTTTAATTATATATGTTTATTAATCTTTTGTGTTGTTGTAATATATTTATTATTGATCATATTTAAAAAAATTATACTGCAATAAATATTTATTATATATATGTCTAGAAGAAAATATTATATAATATACACTTATTTTAATTTATACTCTTATAATATTTAATAAAATTAAGAATAAGACATCTTAAAAGAAAAAATATATATAAAATTACATGAAAATATTTATAGTAAATATTTTTTTATTTTAATTTGAATTCTTTTTATTTGTTTTAATCAAAGACATAGATTTTATTATCAAATAATATAATTAGATGATCTAAAATAAGATAACAACATAAAATTTGGGAGGGGTGATGCGTGTGTATCTTGGGTTGTTTTTAAAAATCAAATAAAGAGAATTGAAGGTAGATGAATCAAGAGAAGAAGAAAAAGGAAGAAAACTGAAGCAGCAAGCTCCACGTATAATGTGCGTCATACGTGGGAATTAAATGGAAATAGGCCAAATTGGATAGAGAGCCCACGTTATACGTCGTGCTCTCACGTCATACGTGGGTAATTGAAACCCAAAACGCCAAATTAGACAGAGAGCACACGTATTACGTGAACTCTCCACGTTGTACGTGCGTCATGGCGTAAAGAAGGTGGTTTTCAGGCAGTGACTTCACGTAATACGTGAGTCTTGGACGTCATACGTGAGCTATTGGCATCTAGAAGCAGAAATTGGCAGTGACCCCACGTTATACGTGGGAGTCATATGTTATACGTGGGAAGCAAAGCTCAATGACGTCCAGTTTTAATCAAAAGCAATCCAATCCAAGTTTTTAGGCCTCAATTCCATCCACTAATCAATGACATAATTGGAAGATTCAAGAGAAGATTGATTGAAGATTAAGAGAAGAAGATAAGGTCTTGTAATTATAGAAGATAAGATTATGATTAGAATATGATAAGATTAGTTAGATTTGAATTTGATTTGATTAGTTAGTTAATTTTAGATTAGGATATAAAAGAGAATTGATCTCAGCACAGAGATCATCTCAGCACACTTTATTTCAATTTTAGGTTTTAGTTTTTATTATGCAAGGCTAAACTACTCCATTGTTAAGGGTGAGAAGCTCTGTTCACCCAGCATGAGGTAGTCTTTGTGTACATTCGTTTACTAATTCATTGAGGTATTTTCAGTTATCTTCTATGCATGATTTAATTTTATGTTCTTCATCCCAATAGTTTAGAATCACTGAGAGGTGTTCTTAACTTGTCTAGGGCTAGATTAATTAGATTGAGAGATCTATTAATTTATGCTAGCTGGAAATTGAATCACATAATCAATTAAGTCTAACTAGAGGTAGTCAAGTTAATTGTTATGCAACTAAAATTCTGTGGGTTAAAATTGGATTAGAACTAGTTTGGATAGAGTGACATTTAATCTAATCTAAGATCACTTTTGAGACTCATAAGGATTAGAATCTCATTTAGATCTTCATCTATTTATTTGATCGATTGACTAAGAGATTAGTTTTTGATTAAGTAGATAGAAACTAAGTTACTAAGAGATTAGGACTTAGTTACACTAGATTCGTTGTGCTTGATAACTGAGAGCCTAGAATTGGTATTCGAGTGTATGCATTGGCCCTCAAGGGAAAAACATCTCCGAAGCTCTTAACATCTCATTCCATTGATTTAATCTCAAGTAATTTTTTGTTCTCTTTACTCATTAATTTCGTGCCACACATCATCATTCTCTCAAGGTTTTAATTTGATCTGATTAGAATAATTGATAGATAGTATTGCTTAGTCCTTTATTCCTCGTGGGGACGATACCCACTTCACCGTGGTATTACTTGTACGATTCGGTGCACTTGCCAAGATCGGAGCGTATCAAGGGAAATTTTAAAGGCCAAAACTAAAAAGATTAGGTTTCTTATTAAAAAAAAACAAAAAGGGGGGGGGGGGGGGGGTGCCCCCGTGG
>JASCZI010241674.1:107150-122360 GCA_036250425.1 Stylosanthes scabra
CGCTTCAACATCAATTAATGCTCGGCTAGTTGCAAGGAATGGCCTACCCAAAATTAAAGAGGAAACATCATCATCTTCCATGTCTAAGATAACAAAATCTGCAAGGAGAATGAATTTCCCTACTTTCACAAGCAAATTTTCGACTACACCATATAGAAGTTTGATGGATTTATCTGCAAGTTGTATTGACATTCTTGTTGGCTTCACTTCTTCAATCTGCAGCCTCTTCATCATGGATAATGGCATCAAATTAATACTTGCTCCTAAATCACAAAGAGCTTTACCAATGGTAAGATCACCAATGGTGCAGGGAATTTGAAAGCTCCTCGGATCCTTCAACTTTCTAGGAAGTTTCTGAATTACTGTGCTACAATCTTCAGTTAATGCCACAATTTCTTGCTCATAGAATGCTCTTTTTTTTTAGAGGAGTTCCTTCATGAATTTAGCATATAGTGGCATTTGTTCCAATGCTTCCGCAAATGGAATATTAATCTGCAGCTTCTTGAACATCTCTAGAAACTTGGAGAATTGTTTATCCTTCTTTTCGGCCTTCAACCTTTGAGGAAAAGGGATTTTTGCTGCTGCAGAATTCTGTTTAGGCGCCTCCTTTGCTGCTGGTTTTTGTACTGCTGGTTCGGGCACCTTTGGAGGAGTTGCATCCTCTTTTTCTTGTTGATTTTGAGAAGAATCTTCAGCTGATTCTTCGATTTTCTTCTCCACTTTCTTGCCACTTCTCAGCTGAATCGCCTTCCACTCTTCCTTTGGATTTGTAATTGTGTTGCTAGGAAAAGTGTTAGGTGATTTCTCAGTAAGTTGCTTTGCAATTTGGCCCACTTGAATTTCCAAATTTCTAATTGAGGCCTCTTGATTCTTCAATGTAGCTTTTGTCTCATTCATGAAATTGGTTATTCCATCAACAAATGTGGTGGTGGAGAGAGTTAGCTTTTGAAGAGGTAATTCCAATTCGGAAGATTGCTTTGAAGTATTAAGCTGTACAAGAGAAGGATTTTGTTGCTGGAAATTATTGTTGAATTGCCTCTGTCCTTGATTAAACTGATTCCCTTGCTAGAATTGATTTCTTTGTCCTCCCCATCCAAAATTCGGATGATGCCTCCAACCAGGATTGTATGTTTTTGAATGAGGATCAAAGTTGGGCTGCCTTGGAGCATTACCCATGTAATTGACTTGCTCAGATGATTGTTGCTCCAGAATTGCTGCACATGCTTCACTAGAATGGCCTTGTATTCCACACAAATCACAGGGTCTAATTTGTGTATTAGCAGCTGCAAGTTGCATGGTTCCTAACTTGCTATTAAGCAAATTAATTTGTTGTGCTAAGGCTTTATTTTGAGCCATGAGAGTATCAATGGCTTCGGCCTCCATGACTCCCTTTTTTACAATGCTTCTATCTGAAGGAGTAGAATATAAATGTTGGTTATTAGCAACCAATTCAATTAGATCTTGTGCCTCCTCCACAGTCTTAGTATGAAGAGATCCTCCAGCTGAGGAATCAATTTGAGCTCTTGACTGTAATGTTAAACCATCATAAAAGATTTGAATTTGCAAGCATTCAGAGAAAATGTTGTTGGGCAGCCTCCTTCTCATCTCCTTGTACCTTTCCCAAGCTTCATAAAGAGATTCTCCATCTTTTTGAGCAAAAGATTGTATGTCATGCCTCAGTTTAGCTAACTTCTGAGGTGGAAAGAATTTGGTCAGAAACTTGGCCACCAAATCTTCCCAAGTTGTAATGCTTTCTTGAGGTTGAACTTGAAACCATTGTTTAGCTTTGTCTCTTAATGAGAAGGGAAAGAGTCTCAGTTTAATAGCTTCAGAGGTAACTCTATTAATTTTGAGAGTGTCACACAGCTGCAGAAAATTAGCTATGTGGAGATTGGGATCATCATGGTAGTTCCCATTGAATTGATCTTGTTGAACCAACTGAATTAAAGAAGGTTTGAGCTCGAAGTTGTTGGCTTGAATGACTGGTCTTCGAATAGTGCTGCCACAACTATCGGCAGTTGGATTAATGTACTGCCAAAGGGTGATTCTGTTTTGATTTTCTGCATCGTTGAAATTGTCATAATTGTGTTCAGCTGCCATGTTCAGTTGTTGTTCTAGTGCAGCTTGTCTTGCATGCCTAGCATTTCTTCTTCTCCTTAAGAGTGTTCTTTCAGGTTCAGAATCGTAGCCTAAATCGTCTCTATTCCACTGCATAAACAATCAACCAAACAAAAGAAGAAATTGAACTTTCCGAACGTCAAAGTGAAAGGATATTCCAGGGGGTTAGAAGAAAGAAAATCTGATTTAGATAATCAAAAGAATGTGTATTGTTAATCTCAATTAATCCCGGCAACGACGCCAAAAACTTGATACGCTCTGGTCTCGGCAAGTGCACCGAATCGTATAAGTAATACCACGGTGAAGTGGGTATCGTTCCCACGAGGAATAAAGGACCAAGCAATACTATCTATCGATTATTCGATCAGATCAAAATAAAACTTGAGAGAATGATGATGATGAACTCGAAAATAATAAGAACAGAGAACAGAAAATTACTTGAGATTAATATGATGGAATGTGATGTTAAGAGCTTTGGAGATGTTTTTCCTTGAGGGCCAATACATACATTCGAATACCAATTCTAGGTTCTCAGTTATCAAACACAACGAATCTAGTATAACTAAGCCCTAATCTCTTAGTAACTTAGTTTCTATTTACCTAATGAAAAGCTAATCTCTTAATCAATCAATCAAATAAATAGGTGAAGATCTAAATCAGATTCTAATCCTTATGAGTCTCAAAAGTGATCCTAGATTAGATTAAATGTCACTCTATCCAAACTAGTTCTAATCCAATTTTAACCCACAGAATTTTAGTTGCATAACAATTAACTTAACTATCTCTAGTTAGACTTAATTGATTATGTGATCTAATTTTCAACTAGCATAAATAAATAAATCTCTCAATCTAATTAATCTAGCCCTAGACAAGTTAAGAACACCTCTCAGTGATTCTAAATTATTGGGATGAAGAACAGAAAATTAAATCATGCATAGAAGATAACTGAAAATACCTCAATGAATTAATAAACGAATGTACATAGTGACCACCTCATGCTGGGTGAACAGAGCTCCTTACCCTTAACAATGGAGTAGTTTAGCCTTGCATAATAAAAACTAAAACCTAAAATTGAAGTAATGTCTTCTGAGATGATCTTTGTGCTGAGATCAATCTCCTTTATATCCTAATCTAAAATTAACTAACAAATCAAATCAAATTCAAATCTAAACTAATCTTATCTTATTCTAATCCTAATCTTATCTTCTATGATCAAGGATCTTATCTTCTTCTCTTATTCTTCAATCAATCTCTTATCTTCCAATTATGCTCTTGATTAGTGGATGGAATTGAGGCCTAACAACTTGGATTGGATTAGCTTTTAACAAAAATTGGACGTTGCATCAATTTGAGCTCCACGTATGACGTGACTATCCCACGTATAACGTGGGGTTACTGCCTCAATCTGCTTCTTTGAGTGCCAAAGCTCACGTATAACGTGAGGTTCCCACGTATTACGTGGGCTCTCTGTCCAATTTGTCATTTTGAGTCTTAATTACTTACGTATGATGTGAGAGCCCCACGTATAGCGTGGGCTCTCTCCACGTATAACGTGGGCTCTCTGTTCAATTTGCTCCATTTCCTCTTAATTCCCACGTATGACGTAAGTGTGTGGCGTATTACGTGCAGCTACTGTTCAATTCTATCAATTGAGATTTAATTTCCACGTATGACGTAGAGAGTCCACGTCATACGTAGGGCTTGACACTTAGAAAATTTTCTCTTTTCTTCTCTGCTTCGTTCTTTCATCTTCAATCCTCTTTGTTTGATCTTTAATTACCTAAAATCCTTTGTGAAATACTTTATAAACATAAACAACATTCAAAAGAACATCAAGTTTGTTTAATTGACAAATTGAGAGTATAAATCACAAGAATAATCATATAATTAAAGAGAAATTGAAGCTAAAAACAACCCAAGATGCACACGCATCACCTGTATGCCCCTGACCTTAGAAAAAACAAGACAATCCTACCCCTCCATCGTTGTCAATCACGTGCCCGTTATGAACCCGTCTAATGTGGATTTAAACGAGTCTGAGGTGGCTAAAACGGTGCTGATGTGTTCAAACAGGTTCCGTTAGCCAATCTGCACCCCAAACTCAATCAGAGGTAAATATGTCCCTCGACAACAAGGTAAAGGTTTTAGTTGTCTTTTTTTAAATTTGTCAGGGGTTAAATTGTCCTTTTTAAAAAAGAACAAGGTATGTTGTGTCCTAACGTTTTATGGGTGCATTCTAAATATGTGATAGATTGAACCCTGTTGTCTATTTTCTATTGAAGGCATTAAGCCCTTTTGTGTGAATTATCCGTATAAACAATGTCTTTCATTTTTTGTTTTATAACTTTTCATATGGGTATAATATCCCACTGCAGACTTAACATTATGGCTACTTTGTTTGGAAGGCATTAAGCCCTTTTGTTTGTAACAGGCTTATGAACACCGCCTTTCAACTAAAAACCCTTTAATGTTGCACATTTATGTTATCAGTTTCTCAACATGTGGTTCTGTTATTGCCTGTTTAGTTTAGTTTTCTCAATCTGTTAAAACCCGTTTGAAGGAGGTGGACTCTTCCTCTTTGCTCTCCTTCTTATCGGTTGCTTTGGTCTGAAGTTTGTTGATGTCGTTGCATTACTCTCTACTCTGGCAGGAGGTCTAAATGGTGCCTGTCCCTTACTTACAGTCTGTGCATTGGCTGGTTGTTGATTTTCCTGCACAAATTTTTCAAGTTTGAATCAATATATGGTAACAATCTATCACATATTTAGAATGCACCCATAAAACGTTAGGTAACAATAGACCTTGATCTTTTTTGGAAAGGACAATTTAACCCCTGACAAATTTAAAAAAAGACAACTAAAACCTTTACCTTGTTGTCAAGGGACATATTTACCTCTGGTTGAGTTTCGGGTGTAGATTGGCTAACAGAACCTGTTTGAACACATCAGCACCGTTTTAGCCACCTCAGACCCGTTTAAATCCACGTCAGACCGGTTCATAACGGGCACATGATTGACAACGATGGAGGGTAGGATTGTCTTGTTTTATTGAAGGTCAGGGGCATACAGGTATTTCATCAAGATGGGGGTTACTTTTGTCCAGCTTTAAAAAGGTCAGGGGTATATTTGTCTTTATCCCTTATACTTATTCATCAATACATAACAAACGCAACACTTAAATGAAAATATCCGTACCTTTTAAAATAAAAGATTTCGTCTACTTCGTGTAGATATCTGTAGTAAACTTTCTGCGTTCGTTTTCTGTGGTCTTCTCTAATAGAGCGCAACATAAAATCCTTCAGCTGTTCCAAACACATCTTCTCGTTAGGCCAACAAACGAAGGTTGACTAAGGACAACTAAAGACATTATTTCCCTCATGGTCTTTTATTATTTGACCATCATAGTGAATTGAAACTAATATTCTATCATTCATATAGAAGAGGGAAATAAATAAAACATATATATAACCTAAAAGAATGGGAATGAAAGAGTTGGTAAAGGAGGATGAAATATGAAAAAGATGGAACTTTGGTGTGCTGTTGCTGGCTGGGGTTTCATATTTATAGGCTCGGTGATGGGTGAAGTTCGTCGTGACGCACGGCGGTGTGTGTAACTGACACAAAGTTCGCCTCACTCATAAGCAAACATCAAGCACATGTGACGAAAATCTTACCTAGTTCGCCGTGTGCTAAGGTGGTTATTGTTTTTTTCGGAAAAATATTTCATCATGAGGCGAACTTCAGCCAAAATCCAAAAAAAAAAAGTTGGATGATTGTAAATAATATCTTATTTATCTTTTTTGGGAAATAAAGTTTTAATTAATTTATATTAGAAAATTTTTCGGATTTTTTGGTACGGTCTCGATAATGGGGACAATTTTGCTTAGTTGGGTTGAAATTATGGATCTTGACAATGTGTTCTAAACTCATAAGGGAAATAAAAAGGAAAAAAAAACCCATGACCGAAAAAAAAAAACATGCGGTATTATTTTCTTATATGATTAATTAAATTATTACTGTTAGTATTATATTTTTATTATTTGAATTATTACCGGTATTATTATTTTTTATATTATAATTATCATTTAATAATATTTATGTTACTTTTAATCTTTTATTATTTTTATTCATTCTAATGTTATTATTACTATTATTATTACCGATTTTTCATTATTATTTTCTATTAAAAAAACATATGTATAAGTTTTTTTTATCAATTAAATCTAATAAAGTTGTGATAATAAAATTTGAGTAAGTTGGTGAATTAGTTATGAGAATGATTTTTGTGAAAGTTGAATCACCTTAAATAAATTTAATTGCCAAAAAATATTTATACGTATAGTATTACTATATTATTATTACCAATTTTTAAAACATTTTCGTCTGTATGTTTTTCGTTGATTTTGTAATTATTATTATTATTACTACTACATATTATTTTATTATTTACACATTAAAATTAATCATTATGTATAATATTATAAAAATATAAAATATACATAAAAATAATAAAATTGTAAATATATTTATTTATAAATATATGATAATTAATTTTAATGTGAAAAAAATTGTTATTAGGAATGTGACCACTGCTGAGAAACTCAAAGGAAGCGACATGCAGCAAAAAGGGTTAAAATTTTGCAAGGAAAATAAAAGTGAAGTCCCCGCCCCACAACCCAATAATTCATGCAATGGCTCAATAAATTTCCATTAATTAAACACTATAATTAGATTTAATCACAAGTCTAAATGAGGGGACAAATGCCTACTTATGTTAGTTATGTGCCACGGATGCGAAGAGACGAAGAGACGGGACAGTAGCATAAATTATTTTCAGGAGACTTATATCATTCAATAACACTCCAATTGTACGTTGACAACACACTATATACATGTGTTTATATTCTTCACTATCTACATGTTGGAAGAATCTTCCAACATGGAATAGTGTAAGGATATAAATGAGTTGGGTCGAGCCCGATTTAACGAGACCTCTTAAGTCCTAACCTTAAAAGAATATAATTTTATAAATAGATTGGATAGATCGATATAAAATAATATATACAATTTTATAAATTTTATATAATAAAATAATAAGCTTTAATTTTAAACATTAAATTTAATAAATATTATACCATATTTATACTAAAATAAATTATTTTAAGCAAAAATGATATGATATAAGGGTCCATAATATAATATTCAAAATAAAAATTAAAAAGTAAAGTATACAGCCAAGTTGAGTGGTACCAGCGCTGTGTATTTTAGTTATTGATAGAGTGAGATTGTGAGGGTGCGTTTGTTTTGATGGACTAGGACTGAGACTGGGAGACTGAGACTCAATATCATATTTGTTAGTTAGAGACTGTAACTAAAATTTCAGTCTCAATCCCTAAAATTTTAGTATTTTATACCTCCAAATTGGAGGGATTAGGAGACTAGGAACTAAGACTGAAACTTTAATAATATTTTTTTACTCAAATTCCCTCAATCAACATTATAGTTTCCAATACTAACTTTTATTTCTGCTTCATCAATTTAGTTTAATCTATATCTCTCAGTCTCTATCTCTAATTAATTTTAAACCAAACACGATACACTCTTAGTCTCTCAGTCTCAGTCTCCCAGTCTTAGTCTTCCAGTCTCAATCTCTCTCCCAAACGCACCCTGAGAGTCCTAAGAGGGAGAAAGAAGAGAGAAGGTCTCGATTTTTTTTTCTAATGTCAAGTTTTTTTTCCTGGCTAATGTGAAGTTGATGTGCTCCTAAATTTTAAGAATTTAAAATAATAATTGTAAGCCCAGAAAATCCAATTCTTAATGTGGGCCTCATATTGGGCGAACAAAATTAAAAATCATGGAATTATATGCTGTTTCTCATAAATAAATAAAAACCAAAAAAAAAACTCATACATAAATAACTCACACATAACGTAACCAATAAATTAAAATAAAATAAATTTGGTAAATAATCTGTTATTTACAATGATTTAAAGCTATTTATTCATATTTGAGATACGCATTTATAGTACATAATTATAAGTTTATGTAATAAAAGAGTAAACAACCAATACGACCTGTGATATTTTCAATTTAGACGACACAACGTTCCAAAAATCTCAATTTAATTTTCAACCATTTACATATTGGGAAAAATAGGCTCTTAAAACTGATTTATTAACCATAAACTCATAAATCAATTTCAGGGGCCTATTTGTCCAAATTTTAAAATGGTTGAGGCCAATTTAAATTTTTGAATCATTAAAGGTAGGGTCGTCCAAATTAAAAATAGTAATTAGGCGTTTACTCAAATAAAATTTCTACATCAAAATTTATTTTATTTATACCACAATATAATAGGTGATCCATAATTTGAACTGTGGTTGTCTTATCGGTAAAATGAGTCTGATTAATGAATTAAAAATATACATATTAACCTTTCTTATTTATTAGGGTAAAGTATCGTGTTTTTTTTCAAACATATCATGTAAGTCTTAAAGATGTCCTTAACATTTAAAATGTCATATATGTAGTCTTAACGTTTTGAAATCGTATCATTCTTGTCCTACTGGAAATTCTATTAGGATAAATATTTACAATCTTCTTTTCCAAATACGAAATTGATGAATCAACAGCTTTCAACATGTAATATTTTTCCACTATCACACTGAAGCAACTCAATAAGAGTAAGATTTGGGTGAGGAAGATGAAACTTATGTACTTCTCTTCTTTTGATCTTTGCATTGTGTTATGTTCATACAGTGAGAAAAATAATAATGGGCGCGAATAAAGTGAATGTTTTCTTGAGAGTGTCTGCGGTCTGCACTCGATCAAAGAGGGGCAACCATTGTCATCTTTTGTCCCGAGTCTAGGTTTGAAAACCCTCCTCCAGCTTCCTTTCTTATCCAAAGATTCTCCATTGTATTTGTTGTTTTCTTGATGAGGAACTACGCTGAGGGAGACAGAGGAACAAACCTACCTTAGCATGCTCTTCTCCGGAATGAATTCCAACAAACCTAGTGGTCGAAATCTGTAGCCGAGAGAGCTTTGTCTACTTGCCCACAAGCCCTAGTTCATCATTTAGCCCTCGCTCACAACATGAAACTCTATTCTTTGGTTTGGGATTTCTTTTACAATCCATCTAATTACCTGATTTTCTTTTTTTGGGTTTTGGAAATTACATAAAAAAATTTTGAATACTTAAACTCTTAATAAAAAGGATGTTAACTAATCTAGAACATTTTCAGTGCCTCATCATCACAAAATTAACCGATAACGTATTACTATAGTGAGACATTGTATCTTTTGATCTTATAACTCTAAAAAGGTACTCGTGTTAATTCTCTATTTATTATTCCATTATAGCTATCTTAGCCACCTATTGAAGGCAACTTCCACAGACTGCACCTATATATATAAAAGTTGAAAGCAATTGTGTGTTCGAGAGTTGAAATAATAATGTTGAGTGAAATTGACAATGATGCCAATTTCTTAGCAACAGGGGTGTTCATGGCCCGGACCAGCCCAAGGTCCGACTCGATCCCGATGAATTTTGGGTCATTTTTTGCTCGATTTCGAAGCAACTCGAATTAGGGTCTAAGCCAATAAAACCTACCCAATAAAAATATGAAATCGGGTCTGGGCCTAGGCTCGGGTCACCCGGCCCCGGCCCGGTGGCCCGGTAGTATAAAAATAATGTAAAAAATTAAAATTTATAGTAGTGAAATTGTAAAATTATATATGATATGATTATGTTATACACAAAAAATATGAATATGTTACTTCAAACTTTAAAGTTTGGCCCAAATATGTTATGAGCCCACTAGACCCACTATTATACGATCCAACTTCTAGTTCTAGAAATTAAAATGTAGGTGTTTAATTATATTACATGAGTCAAGAACATGGTTCTTTAATTTCGAACAAAAGAGAAAAATTTAAAATTAATAATTTCAATATATGTTAGTTGAGAATTATTGTTGAACATTATTGCTGAAAGTTATAACATTCTTTTTCTTTGGATAAATTTATAGAATTCTTTGATTATGTGTAATATAAGTTAGTATTATTATTATTATAATTATTAATATTACAAAAAATTATTTGGGGCTAAAATTAATAGTATTATTGCTTATATTATTATGATCGATGATTATAATTTTTTTTTTATTTAATTCGGATAGACCCGGTTTCACCAGGGTTTACTCGATTTTCACCCGACCCAAAAGGATGGAGATTTCATCGGGTTTGAAATTGGACTAGGGTCTCAATAATAGACCCGATGTATATTTTGGGTCGGGCCTGGGTCAAAGAAGACCCGGCTTCACCCGATTTCATATACACCCCTACTTAGCAATTTCATGTATCGAGAGTTCGAGTAATGTGTTTGTCATGAAAACTACCCGCTCTCTGAAATTGCAAACCAACATTTCGTAGGCTGACATTGGATAGAAGCAAGCGAGTGATGAAGATATATTACTGTATTCCAATTAATATTGTGTTTCGCACTCTGAAGTATGATTGTTTCGTGCTCGAGAGTGGTAACAAGGATCTTCATAAGGTCTAAACCTATTTCCTTTTATCTCTCATTGGTTGGTACATTTTAAAACTAACTAGCTACCTAGACAAAAATACATAAATAAACCTAGCTAACTGGCTACCTAGATCGGGCCGGGGAGTCGGAAACTTAGAAAAAAGAAAACTAAACACAAAAAATGGAAATTACAAAACAAAATAATATTGCCAACAAAGTTTCTTAATTATACAACAAAAGGAGCAATATTTTTTATGTGTTGATGAAGTCTTATCTCCTGCAATTATCAAATATTTGACTGATTTTAGCATTACAACCTTGCCAAAACAGCTACAATATGAAAGCTAGCAAAGCAATTTGTTTGGACTTTTCTTCTTTTCTTTAGTAGTGCTCCCACGTTCTGCACAAATATATTAGTATAATGCATAATAAATTAGTAATAATTAATAATAATAATACTATATATATATCTATAATGTAATGTACAAATAAAGTGTAGACTTCCTAAGTAGACTCATTACATTTCCTGAAAATCTGCAATAAAAATGGTCATCAACGTATCTTATCTACTCATAAATTAAGATTAAAATTGGATATTATTGAATTCATAAATAAACATATGTTTTTAGTTGTAAAATATTGAGATTCACTTGTTAACGCGTGTGTGGTCATTTGTCAACCATTCACTTTCAGCCAACTGGCAATTTCATTTTTTTTAGCAAGTCAAAATTTGCTGTATATTTCTTTGGTCCTTGCTGTCTATATTCCCTTTATACCTAAACCTTCGCTGATAATGGATTCATTTGGTTCTCTAAACAAGACAGAGAAGAGAAGGTTGACACACTTTTCACTGGCAATAAGCTTTTTTTTAAAATCAGGGTTCTGATGATATTATTGGACTATTGTTAAGACAAAATAAAGTTTTATACATTTATTTTTTAGGATAAACCACCAATATCATTCTTGAAAAATTTTCAAAAGTAGACAAATATAACTTTAAATCTCAATTATTTAAAAATGCGACAAAAAGTTTAATAATTTTGAATATTTTTATCATATTTTATAGGTGATAAAAACGCACTTTTTTATCAGGATTTTAAATAATTTAGAAATATTTTTATTATTAATAAAATTGAGGATCGTTTTACAGTATTTGAAAATTTCAGAGAAGATTTTAAAAGTTAGCTCCTTATTAGTGAGAGTGTTAAATAAGAACAAAAACCCAATATTAGAGAGAAAAAACAGGAAAAGCATTACATCAGAGCAGAGTTAATAAGTATATAAGCAGCAAAAATGGCTAGGGCTTGTAGAAGACAAAATGGGATGGGAGATCAATGATACGCTCCGATCTCGACAAGTGCACCGAATCGTACAAGTAATACCACGGTGAAGTGGGTATCGTTCCCACAAGGAATAAAGGATTAAACAATACTATCTCTTAATTACTCTAATCAGATCAAGAATAAAACTTTGTGAGAATGGTGATGAAGAACACGAAAATAATAGGAAAAAATGGCAGAAAATTACTTGTGATTAAATCAATGGAATGTGATGTTAAGAGTTTTGGAGATGTTCTTCCCTTGAGGGCCAATGCCTACATTCGAATATCAACTCTAGGTTCTCAGTTATCAAGCACAACGAATCTAGTGTAACTAAGCCCTAATCTCTTAGTAACTTAGTTTCTAATTACCTAATCAAAAGCTAATCTCTTAGTCAATCAATCAAATAACTAGATGAAGATCTAAATCCGATTCTAATCCTTATGAGTCTCAAAAGTGATTCTAGATTAGATTAAATGTCACTCTATCCAAACTAGTTCTAATCCAATTTTAACCCACAGAATTTTTGTTGCATAACAATTAGCTTGACTATCTCTAGTTAGACCTAATCATTATGTGATTCAATTTCCAGCTAGCATAATTAATAGATCTCTCAATCTAATTAATCTAGCCCTAGGCAAGTTAAGAACACCTCTCAGTGATTCTAAACTATTGGGATGAAAAACAGAAAATTAAATCATGCATAGAAGATAACTGAAAATACCTCAATGAATTAATAAACGAATGTACATAGTTGACTACCTCATGCTGGGTGAACAGAGCTCCTCACCCTTAACAATGGAGTAGTTTAGCCTTGCATAATGAAAACTAGATCTCAAAGTGATGAAAAACGTCTATGCTGAAGAAGTCCCTAACCCTAGTGGTTAAGTTACTTCTTATACCTATCCTAATTAAAATTCAAAGTCAAATTACAATCTAATCTAATCCTAATCTAATTCTAATCTTATCTCCTAAAATTACAGGTCTTATCTTCTTCTCTTGAGTCTTCAATCTATCATATCTTTAATCTTTCAATTAAGCCCTTGATTAATGGATGGAATTGAGACCTAACAACTTGGATTGGATTGGCTTTAATCAAAAACCTGACGTTGCATCCTCTTGAACTCCACGTACAACGTGGGATCCTCCACGTATAACGTGGAGGCTCTGTCTAAGTTGGCTCTTCTTCATTTGGTACCCACGTATAGCGTCCACACTCCACGTACAACGTGTGGCCACTGCCTCAAATTGCTTCTTGGACGCTTATAGCTCACGTACAACGTGGGAGAGCTCACGTATAACGTGGGCTCTCTGTCCAAGTTGTGCCAATTGCTGAATTACTCACGTATGACGTTAGTCCCCCCACGTATTACGTGTGGGTTCTGTCCAATTTGCTCTATTTCTGTTTATTACTCACGTATGACGTGAGGACTGGCGCACAACGTGGTGGCTACTGGGAGTGCATTTTGCTTCTTTTCATTCTCCTTTCTTCAATCTCTCTCAAATGGTCTTCAATCACTTAAAACTCTTAGTGAATCATCTAAAAACACAAACACAACTCAAAGAACATCAAGTTTGTTTGATTTGATCAATTAATAATAATAATCCACAAAGAATATCATGATAATTGAGAGAAATTGAGACTAAAAACAACTCAAGATGCATACGCATCAATCAACAGTGACACGAGGTGTGAGGAAAGCTTGAAGGAAAGGTATGTAGGTGAAGGCTTGGCAACAATGGGGCTAGCAGCATGGGGATAAGAAAATACGGGATGAGGAGCAGGACATGAGGCTTGTGACAACAACAAACCAATGGTTAGAGACAAGTTAATTTTTAAATTCATCTCTAAAAGTATTTCGTTATTCAAATTGGTCAATGAAGAATTTTCTTAGTCATATTAATCCTTGAAAGATATAATCATCGATTTAATTGGACATTTTTTCAATTAAATGATGACATGTCTCTTTTAAGTTCTACAAATCACAAAATGATGAGATAATGTTTCATTTTAGCAACACTATTAAGCAATTATTCTGTAACACATGTTATCTAATTAATTAAATGATTGATTTGATTGACAAATGTATTTTTTAGACATCAATATGACTAACAAAATTTTTCAAAGACCAATTTGAAGAATATGATATATTTTGGGGATAAATTGAATATTAACCCGTCACAGATGAAGGGGTGGACCCACTGCAACAAATCCAGCAAATAGCGACGACTTATTAGTGGCGGTTAAATAGACCATTGCTAAATGAACAATGTAGGCGGTTTTTGCGGCGGTTTACCGCATTTAGTGACAGTTTCAAATAAATTGCTGCGTTACTGATACGCTCCGATCTCGGCAAGTGCACCGAATCGTACAAGTAATACCACGGTGAAGTGGGTATCGTTCCCACGAGAAATAAAGGACCAAGCAATACTATCTATCAATTATTCTAATCAGATCAAAATAAAACTTTAAGAGAAAGATGGTGTATAGCTCGAAAATGACAAGAAACAGAGAACATAAAATTACTTGAGTTTGAATCAATGGAATGAGATGTTAAGAGCTTCGGAGATGTTTTTCCCTTGAGGGCCAATGCATACATTCGAATACCAATTCTAGGTTCATAGTTATCAAACACAACGAATCTAGTATAACTAAGCCCTAATCTCTTAGTAACTTAGTTTCTATCTACTTAATCAAAAGCTAATCTTTTAGTCAATCAATCACATAAATAGGTGAAGATCTAAATCATATTCTAATTCTTATGAGTCTCAAAAGTGATCCTAGATTAGATTAAATGTCACTCTATCTAAACTAGTTCTAATCCAATTTTAGCCCACAGAATTTTAGTTGCATAACAATTAACTTGACTATCTCTAGTTAGACTTAATTGATTATGTGATCTGATTTCCAGCTAGCATAAACTAATAGATCTCTCAATCTAATTAATCTAGCCCTAGACAAGTTAAGAACACCTCTCAGTGATTCTAAACTATTGGGATGAAGAATAGAAAATTAAATCATGCATAGAAGATAACTGAAAATACCTCAATGAATTAATAAACGAATGTACATAGTGACTACCTCATGCTGGGTGAACAGAGCTCCTCACCCTTAACAATGGAGTAGTTTAGCCTTGCATAATAAAAACTAAAACCTAAAATTGAAGTAAAGTGTGCTAAGATGATCTCTGTGCTGAGATCAATCTCTTTTTATATCCTAATCTAAAATTAACTAACAAATCAA
>JASCZI010241674.1:130867-142091 GCA_036250425.1 Stylosanthes scabra
ATAGTTGATTTTAATTTTTTTATACGTATTTGTAATATATATATATATATAAAAGTAAATACATATTACATGATAGTTGATTTTAATTTTTTTATACGTATTTGTAATTCATATTAATAATTATTTTTTAAATATAAAATAATTTGAAAAACAGTAAATCAGTAATAGGCTAATAATAATAATAATAATAACAATAATGATAGTCACATTATTTTATTTAATTTTATATTTTATATAGAGAGAGAGAAGGAGAGTGGGGGAGGGAAAGAGGATGAATCCAAAGTCCTAACTCAGAAAGGCGAAAAGAAAAGAAAAGAAGGGCCCTGCCATTTTTCTATCTGTACCTCTCAATATCTTCTTCTCTTAGCTTCTTCCTGCTTCTCTCTGTATGTTTTTCCTTTCCCCCATTCTCTTCCCTCTCTTTCTTTGTTCCAAGTAAAATGGACGCATCTTCAACAAAACCACCTCAAGCACCCTCTTCAATTTTCTAGCCCCTCACCTTCATTCATTCCCTCTCTCACACAATCAAACCTTCACCAAAACCCCCTCCATTATTATTCCCCCTAAAATCTTATTCATTACTTTCTCATATTTTATACAAATTTCTTCTATTCCTATAATGAGGATGAGGATGCAATGGAGTAGTGGAACCGCCGCAATCCTCATCATCATAATCGCATCCTCCTTCAACATTGTTGACGGTTACCATCAAAATAAGAACAACGATGAAGATGAGAAGAAGCTGAGCATAGAACTCGTGCACAGGCACGATTCCCGCTTCGGGCACAACAATGTCTTCTTGGATCAACTGGAATCCATAAAAGGATTCATCGACCGAGACACCATAAGGCTCCAGAGGATGAACCAAAGGCTGAGCATCTCCACAACCACAAACAGCAAAAACAAAAAACACAGCAGAAGAAAGAGCTACGAAACGGTGGAAATGCCAATGCATTCCGGCAGAGACTACGGCCTCGGCGAGTACTTCGTCCAAGTGGAGGTGGGCACCCCCGGGCAGAAGTTCTGGGTGGTTGCTGACTCCGGAAACGAGTTAACGTGGTTTAACTGCCTTCACAAGAAGGCTTCCGGCGGTCATAAGAAGCGTCACCACCATTCGAACAGGTCCAGATCAAGGTCCAAGTCGAGGAGAACAGTCAGGAGGAGAAGAAGAAGGATTAGAAGACCGAAGAATGATAATAATAAGGATGATGATAAACAGTGTGGAAATGGTGTGTTTTGTCCGCGCCATTCGAAATCGTTTGAGGCAGTTACATGTTCTTCTCGCAAGTGCAAATTTGATCTCAGCGATTTGTTTTCTCTAACTTATTGTCCTAAGCCTTCTGATCCATGCCTCTATGATATCAGGTTCGTTACTAAACTCTCTCTTCTTCTTCTTCTTTTCTTTAATAATTAATTTGCTTGTTTATAATGAATGCTCTGTCTTTTGTCTAGCTACAGTAGTTTCTTGTGTTCTTTTTTTAAAAAAAATTTAAAGAAAAAAGAAATTTTTTGTTTCATTTAATTTTTTAGCCAAATTGAATTAATGGGTTGTTGTGAAAGAAGGGAGCATTTGGAGCACTATATCTGCGGAGGTTTTTGTTTTTTAACCCCCTTAAAGATAAGAGAGTGAGTTTTCTGTAGTGTTTGCATTCTGCAAGAAGCATTATTATTGAAGCAAAGATAATTAAGTTTTTTCCACTTATTTTTTCCTTTTAAGCTTTTCGTTCCGGCAACTAAGTGTTGGCAATGAATTGGGTGAAAAACAGAGAACAGAGAGAAAATTAGGGAAATTAATGGCTATCTTTTTCGACCTCAAATTTAGTTTATAATTTTTTGGGGGGAGAGGTTTTATGGGCAATTTAGACGGTTTGGAAGGAGCTATGTGCTATTGCTATCTTTCTTAGAACAATAATAAGTAGTCAAGTTCCAATTTTAAAAGCTAGCCTACAATACTACTATTTGGAAGATGTCTCTTTTCATAGCAGAGTAATGATAAGAGAAAATAACATACAATTATTATATATATTATTTATAAAATCTAAAATTATTTTTTATTTTAACAATAAATAAATAAATTGAACTACTTTTTATTATCTTCTAAACATTTTCTTTTTGTTCTATATTTTGTTTGTTTTTTTTCTCACACATCACATTTGATTATTTTGGTTAGTTTATAGCTGACAAAGATTGAAGAGAGGTTAATTATTAAATTCTGTCTAAGTAAAACAAACACAATGCAATTAATTTAAGATTCACATCTTATTAAAGGCCATAATTTCATTTTGACCCTTGAAGAAGGTACATGAAGTAACAGAACAATATATATATTTTTTCTTATCCTGTCAAATGCATTTAAAGCTCTGAAAGGAGTGAGTGTATTTATAATAAGCCTGGTTATGGTGTGTATGGCCATGATCCATCAATATGATGATGATGATGAAGAGAAGATCTAATATGTGCTTGTCATTGAAGGGAAAAAAATGCCTTGTGGGGACTAATTAACAAAAAGTTAACCCCGCCCACACACACAATTCACACAAGGCACAAAAAAGTTGTTCTGATCCTCCCACCCCAGCAACCATTCTTTCCAGCTTCCAACCATTGCTTATAAATGAGAGTTAATGTTAGTAGGTGAGTATCACATGACCAACATTTTTGTGCACCCAAGGCCACGTTGGAACAAACATTATTTAAACTCCCCATATTTTTATTTTAAACCTAGTTTCTTCACCCTAGCTAGAAATTCAATTTAGAAACAGAAAAGCTGAGCAATTAGTATGTAGCTCAGCTAGTAAGGGCTATGCTGCTTAATCAAAACCTGAGTTCAAACCCTAGCTAGGTTACCAGCTCTGTTAAAACTTAAGAGTTACAATCCTAAGGAGAACTAATGTGAAATTGGTCATAGTTATAGATATTTTGATCCCTTAATCAACTATTTCGGTGTTAGAGTATTGAGATTAGAAAGAATATTTTAGGAGTCTTAATGTGCTTGTATAGGAGCCAATGAACTCATTTGTCTTCTTTCCCTAATAGAGGTCTTGGGTTCGAACTTCTCCTCTAACATATTTTTTATTAAAAAAAAATGTGCTTGTATAGGACCTCTCAAAATTGAGCGGAATTGTTCTTAATCTAATGGTTTTATCTCACTCGGGCAACATTGGAGAAAATAATTTTCATGTGTGACATTTTGACAAAAACCAACTGATGTTTTGTTTTTGTTACTCACTCTCGACTCGATAGGTTAAGCATTAATTTGTTACGGATCAGAGTTCAATTTAAGGGTTTATCGCTGGTTATTGGGTTATTATATACACAAGTTGAGATTTGAACCCTCCACACTTATTTAAATAGAAAATACAATGATATATTTACAAAGTTCGCATATGCAGATTTTTCAACCACAACATTGCTCAAATGGAAAATATATGTGTAGGTTTGACTCTAACAAAATTTTAAAAAATAATTAAAAAAAAGGGAAAAAGAATTCATGTGCTTACAATCCTCACATTAAATTTCGAATCCAAGATGAAGTTCAATTATTGACTACTCTTATTGATATCATTGACAGCTATATTGATGGTTCATCTGCAAAGGGTTTCTTTGGAACAGACACAATCACATTAGATCTCACAAATGGGAAGCAAGGGAAATTGGAAAACTTAACAGTTGGATGCACAAACTCTATGGACAATGGTGTAACCTTCAATGAAGACACAGGTGGAATATTAGGACTTGGCTATGCTAAAGAATCATTTGTTGACAAAGCAACACAAGAATATGGTGGCAAATTCTCATATTGCTTAGTTGACCATTTGAGCCACAAAGATGTCTCAAGTCACCTATTCTTTGGTAACCACAATGTCACTACACTAGGTGAAATGAAGAGAACAGAGCTCTTCTTGGTTCCTCCATTGTATGGTGTGAATGTCATTGGAATCTCAGTTGGTGACCAAATGCTGAAAATCCCACCTCAGGTTTGGGATTTCAACTCACAAGGAGGCACCATTGTTGACTCAGGTACACTAAATTTTTTTTCGATCAGTTCAAATCTCACAAAAGTCCTAAATAGGGGTGAAATGTAATCCATACGGACGCAAGTATCAAAAGACAAAATATAATCAAAATCAAACACAAAACAACAAAAATCATAATTAAACTCCTGTCAATTTTTTAAATACTCCTCGGCTACAACATTAGTGGTTAATATTTTCTTGTCATTCTTTCATGTAACCCTAACTCTTGCATGTAATAATGACTCAGGTACAACTTTGACCGCACTAGTTGACCAAGCATATGGCCCTGTTCTTGAGGCACTCAACAGTTCCCTGGCCAATGTTAAACTGGCTGATGGGGATTTTGGGCCGTTGGATCTGTGCTTTGATTCTTCTCAAGGGTTCGATGAGAGTGTGGTGCCAAGGTTGGTGTTCCATTTCTCAGGGGGTGTTACCTTTGAGCCACCATTGAAGAGTTACATAATTGATGCAGCTCCAAAAGTGAAGTGCTTAGGGATTGTTCAAACAATGGGACCTGGTGCAAATGTTATTGGGAATATCATGCAACAGAATCATCTCTGGGAATTTGACTTGTCTCTTAACACTGTAGGATTTGCTCCTTCTTCTTGCAACTAGTTAAATTTTTTGTTTACGTAAATTGAATCTTCTACCATCAAATTGATTAGTCAAATTTGTGATAATAGAGTCTGGGGAACCAAATCTACTTCATCCTAAAAGGTTAATTTCATTCTTGTGTAAGTGTTTTTCTTTTTTCTTTTTTTTTTAAATTGATTTTGGCTCCCTCGTTTCTTTGTGGAGATAGAAGAAACAATGCACATTTGGTTCTTGTTTTGAGGTAAATTATTACTTGTAAACATGTGTATCATACCTTCAATTGAAATTCTTGTGATCATTATGACACGTGGCAGGATTATATCTTGCATTCAGACTCTGCACCTATTTTCCTCCTTAGTTTCTCAGTATTCTATTCATTCATTCTTAGCATGTTGCATTATATCTAGAGTACTTATGTTGGAAGGTTAAAGCCACCCTTTGCAATTTTAAAATTTCCAATCATACCCTAATAATTTAAATATCTTATCTAAGTAGTTGTTATTTCTAGAATTGTCTTTTTTCGTCAGTCTTTTTCTCGTTAGCGTTAGAAACTCTCAACCAATAAAGAGAAGAGAGTACATAACAAAAAAAAGTTATGTGATAATAACCCATACTAAGATAAAGACTCATGAAATTTTTTTCAATCTCAACTGAGAATCATATACTAAGACTCCCCAAAAGACATACCATTTTAAAAAAGGTAACCAATTTTCCCTTTTAGTCTCATTTCTCCCTCTAATTAAAAACCCACCTAGCGAAATTTATCGAACAACTTAAATTCTTCAGTGTTTTAACTTCTTCGGTCTACTGGTATTGCCTTGTCTTTCAAAACACTAAAGAGGCATTTATTCTTATATCTATTTTAAAGTCAAAACTAACTCTTACAATACTATTTTTATCGCTTAATTATGTAGCAAAGGGATTGATTCTGTGAAGGAAAATGAAACATATTTTATGGTCAGTTAGGATTGATTCTCTCAATGAGAATAATGGAACAAATTTTATGGTCAGTTATCAACAGCAACAAGAATTTGTTATTTCCAAACAAGCTTAGCAATGACACAATGTCAATATCTAATCTTTCAAAAAAACAAAAAAATATGCATTAGATTAACCAGATCGTTAGGATCAATTGTTAACTTTTTGAAATAATTATTTGCTTTTCTTTTAATTCAACATATTTACTAAAATGACTATTTTTTCATATTATAATCTCAATATTTTTTTATTACAATAAAATCCTTATAATAACAATGTTAACATAATAATTAAAAAAATAACAGAGTAATAGCAACCACAAGAAATTAGTATAGAACGCCGTAGGTTATTGTAATTGAATACGTTAACCAATAGGGAGTCAATGAGTGTAATTAAGAAAATAATTGGTGGTAAAAGAGGAAAAAGAAAAGAAGAAAAAATCATACTGGCTTCTTATTATGTCCTTAATATTAACTACGAAGACTTTCTCATTGTAATTTAGTGATTTTACCACATTATATAATTAAGATTAATAATTAAAATTACTGAATTGAATTAGCATAAATTAAGCTACATTTAAAATGTTCCTTATAATGTATATTGAATTTAAATTTGAAGGCAGCATTTGTGATTTACTAAGTACATTAAAACAGATTCTAAAATTCTATTGAACCAACATTTTTAAACTAGCAAAACTGCCTCTATATCAAGAATGTAATTAGCATAATTAAAATTTCGAAACTACTATTTTAATACACGCCATTAATATAAGAGATTATTTTGGATTTACTTATAGTATTTTATATAACCACATCCTAGCAAAAATAATAAGTAATTTAAATTGCTTAAGTGTCTAATTTTGAATTTGAATTTTAGAGACGACATATATATAAAAAAGACGTAATCACATCAAACTCTTAGAAAAAGAATACTTAATAAGATATAAGAAATTAATATAAATCTACCAAGCCTATAATATATATCCTTTTAAAAAAAAGTCTATAGTATTTTGTATGGGCACATTAATTTATGTAATAGATCGAGTTATGAAATAAATGTCAATCAATTAGTTTTACATGTCTCCAACCTAGTTTGATTTCGTGTTAAATATATTAGCAAATAAAGTCATGTCCTGAAAGCGAATTCAGATTGCAATATATAGATTGTGACAGAATGAATGAAGAATGTTCATGAAGTGGAAAAAAGGCCAAGCTCCAATCATTGGCATGCACGTTTGATCACATAAGTAATGGAGAAATGGATCATTATTGACTATGCTAATTAAATTATCTTGCAACCTTAGCTTATATTAAGAACACCATAACAGAAAATTATTATTTTATTAAAGTGAAAGAGTACACGTATATGGTTGATGAATAACACGTAACCATACATTTTAGATCATCTCTGACAAATTGATGAATGCATGATGACTTTATGGATATATATAAATATATTTTGATAGATTTATCATTTGTATGATTGTTTCCATTATTAATTGATTGATAAATTGTTATCTTAATCAATAGTAAATAATGAAGACAAATTATTATTATCCGTAGCAGGTACCAGTTTGGAGTTTTTTGTGCTATATGTGACAAAGACATAAAAGTATATATATTATATATGCAGTCACCAAAAAAAAAATATATATATATTATATATAGAATTTAATTATGTTCTTTTCTTCAACGTTTTCTCTAATTATTCATTTTTAGTAAATGTAACCTAATCATTATCACATGCAATGTTGGGATGCTGAGGAATAATTGCATCTAATTTGCATTTTAGAAATGAGGAGTTAATAATAATATAGGTATAAATAATATAAGTTAAATATTTTATTTTTAGTTTAGTTCTCATTAATACTTTTTTTAAGTTACAAATCATTATATTCCTGTTCAGCATGATCTACCAAAAGTTATTATAATTAATAAAAATATTCCTAAATAATTATATATATCATTATTCACTAAGGAAAAAATTAATTTTAAATTAAGTATATTGTATTGATTTCATTGTTGACATTCACAAATCACAGCCGATAAATGGTATAAAGTAATGAAAGCGTTTCCGATATACCCGAGAATCAGATGTTCCTATGTTTTTAACTATTGATTTTAATTAATTTTAATTATAAAATATATATATATATAATTAAGATCAACGGCTAAAAGTACAGGAATATCGATATTCTCAGATATATTTAAAACGTTTCCTAAAGTAATAGATTATATTCTTTTTATCGTATTCATGACTCAAACCCAAAAACTGGTGTTCGTAGAAATATGACGATGAACGAATTTAGTTGTGCACCTCCAATTTTTTTCGATTTCTAGAGATAATTAATTAGCAATAAAAATAAAAATAATAAAAAAAAAGGAGCAGAGAGATAGAATCATAGAAAGAACGAAAGCACAATATATATAATAGTTAATTACTTAATTATCTCTATATACATTTTTGTTAGGACTTCTCATGGAGTGAGGAGTGAACTTATCCGTGCTTGCATTGGAAGACAAGAAATTGCTACCCCGATATAAAACGTACGTTCCATAATGCTAGCATATACAAAATACAAGTGATCCATGATTTAGTTTCTTGCCTTCAAAATTACTCATCATTCGAGCTTATATATGCTAATGTTATTTGTAAATTTATTTTGATAAACTAAATTCAATTAAGTCATTTATTTCTATACTAAATAGAATATTATTTTAGCGTCAAATAACATAAAAAATAAGTATCGAAATGAATTTTTATTTGACATCGAAATAGTCTTCTATTTGATATGAGAATAACTAACTTGATTAAATTTGGTTGGGTAAAATAGTTATATACCTAAAATTATTGTTTAAATTAATCAATTTTTTCAATAAAAATATATCAATTAATTTTTTAATTTCATTTTATTTTAAATTTTGAAATTTTAACCCTAAATCATAAATTGCTTAAAAGATAAGTGTTTTTATAATTAAAAAATAAAAAGTGAGTTATATCTATACATGAAACAATAATTTTGGGTGTATACCTACTTTAGTCAACTAATTCCAATCAAGTCATTTATTTATATGCTAGATAAAAGCTATTTCGATGTCGAATAAAATTTCATTATTTCAGTACTATTTTTTGTACTATTTAACATCGAAATAATCTTCTATATAGCATAAAAATAAATGACTTGATTAGACTTAGTTGACTAAAGTAGATGTATAAATAACATTATCATCATATATGAAATATGTGCTTGAAGAAATAAAAAACATAATATGATTTAGTGGTTTTTATATCTGATTATTTTTTACTATATGATGGATTTATGTCTCAATTGTTTCCCTCACTAAATGATCTATTGTTAAAAGAGAAAAAAAAAAACATTTTGCAGTGGTTTATCAAACACTATGTCTTTAAGATTGTAATTTTACGACGATTTAAACATTAACCGCCGATAAATTCTCACAAAGTTTCACGGCAATTTCAAGACCAACCATCACTATATTCCACTAAGTTTGTGTTTCGCAGCGGTTGCAATATTAATTACCGCTAAATTTCTAAAACAGTTGAAAATATGTCTATTTAACAGCGGTTGAAAACAAACCGTCACAAAATCAAAAAACTTAACAGCGTATTGTACAAATGATCACAAGAACTGTTATCAATTATTGTCGTTTAGCGGCAATTTAGAACATTATATTACAACTACCGCTATCCGCTAGGATTGTTGCAGTAGAAAAAGTTATAAGATATCTTTATAAATTGATAAATCTTTTAATAAAATCAACTCAATAAGTCAATAACAAATATATATATATATATATATATATATATATATATATATTTAATTATGTTTAGGATATATTTTTATTATTTTAAATTTTTCATATGTATTTTTATTCATTCTAAAATATTTTGTATATATATACTTTTGTCAATTTACTCATTTTTTATCTATCCATACTAAAATTTCTAGATTTGCCCTACTAATAATATTGACCGATTAAAATTGGTTTTCCTATAGTTATGTCTCGTGATCCATATGGTTGGATATTCCTTTGATCAAATAATACCAAATGTTTAGCACATACATGATGAGAGCATATGCATATACGTTTGTTTTGTTAGTCAATACATTTTCATCATTTATAAATATTAAGTATATAACTCGCGTTCAATGTCTAAATTTTTATTTTAACCTAATTATCATCATTAGAAGAATATGTGAGTTTTGATTGTAAACTAGCGAATTTCTCCACTACATCGATCCTTTTAGTTTATTTATTTTTTGGGAAAAAATAAATAAATAAAGATATATAATTGAGTGGACATCGCAAATAAGAAATATGTTGCTTGCACATTATAGTATATGAAGTACAAAACAAAGTTAGCTTTTTAACTTAAAAGCATCCTAAATTCAAAAAAAGTTTCTACAGGCATATGGATTGGGAGTTCATGTGTCCACAAAATTCAAACTTATCATCTCTAAGATTCATGTTCCCACCTATTACAAGAAACTTAATTGGTCAGCAAACATTATGATATATATGACATGGCCCCATGTGCCAATTGCCAGATACCAATTATATATCTAGGTACTATCCAATATCCATCTTTATATATGAAATAAAAAATCACAAAAGAATAATGTTTAATTAATTAGTTAATATTAATCTATTTTTTATTTTAATTTTAAAATTTTTTATTCTTTTAGAGGATTTGGCGTTAAAGATTTATAATATAAGATCTAAGATTAAATATTTATGGTTTAGAGTTTGAAATTTAAAATAAACAAAATAAATTTAAACTAATGATGATGATATTGGCAGAAAAAAATTAATTTTATTTCCTAGCTAGTTTAAATCTTTGTATATATGAATGAACTAATATGCAATAATGGTCTCTAATTTCAAAATCTCTTGCAATCTCAAACCTACTACATGAATGCATCTTCATTCTTCAACGTTCTATTATCTATTGATGTAAACAATTCTGCTAAAACATTTTCACAGCATATATATAGAGTTAGATTTTTTTTCTGTGGTGTTATATAATTCTTTTCTCTAGTTTAAATTTCGAATTAATTCATTCGAAAATTTGTGATTATTTCCTTTTTTCACGATAAGTCTTTACTTTTTCCGAAGTTAAACTCAACTATTAACTACGAGTTAAATTTGTCAACTACTTAACTAATCATGCATTAAAAAATAAAATTTAATTTGACTTTAAATTTCGGTTCTTTTTCTAAAGGAATATACAAAGAAAATTGATTGCATCTATATTCTATCTATACAATCTATACATAGCACATGAAACTAACGTTTCCGTGTTCCTAGAAATTATATTTTTTTTATATTTTTAATCATTGATTTTAATTGACTTTAATTATAAAATATACATAACTTTAAAATCAATTACTAAAAAAATAAGAACAACTGAAAATCTAGCCATACTGCTTCCTATAGCATATACAAAAATGCTACTATACCTTTGTAATTTGTTTAAGAGTTCCCCCCAATAAGAAATATTAATCAACGGTAGTAGTTAAAAAATGACAACTAGCATTAACTCCAGGAAAATGACTTCTGTATATATATATATATATATATATATATATATATATATATATATATATATATATATAA
>JASCZI010241674.1:147917-162787 GCA_036250425.1 Stylosanthes scabra
TAACTGAAGCTGAAGAACATCAAATTAAATTGTATTGGTCACTGAATCATGCTATACCGGATTTCTAAGCAAGTGAACATTATGATAGAATATGGATGCTCCTCAACTATCAAATGATGCACTTATTATGAGAATTATAACAAGGTCAAGCTTCAATTTCAGGCTACGTGGAAAAAGGGCTGAGGCCAAGAGGGGGAAAAACAGTAAGAACTAAAAAAGGGTCTTGCAAATGTACTCACCATTCGACCTAGGTTTTCTTGACCGTCATCGGAGAAGAGAATCTTTAGTGCCGTCCCAAGACCGAGAACCTGAAGCTTTCCCCATAATCGACACTTCTCGCATCCTACACAATCCATCAGTGCACTGCATTCCACAAATTGATTCTTAAATTAATGCCAAGATCCAGCCCAAAATTTTTTTAAAAAAAAATATTAAAAAAATTGATGGCAAGATATATCAATGGAAACAAAGAGTAAATAAAATTAAATGAATAAGTGCATAGAAGTTTGGTTAGCGGTTTTAAGATTCTGAAAAGTTAAATTTAGCATGAGAAGAACAGATAAACCCACTCTCATCCAGCAATAGGTGGAAATTCAGAAAGGGTTGCACGAAATCAAGATTCCAAAAACACAAAATTTGATGAAAGGTATTTGAACTAAAGTTCAACTACATATCCTTTCCCCAGAAACTTTTGAAAACTAAATATAAAATATTTGAAAATAGATCAATTCTAGAATTGCTAATCAATCTTTGCTCAAAATAATTTGGCTACATAAAGCTGCTCAGAAAGGACTAAATCACAACAAAGCAAGTTATCTGTGGATAATATTAAGGCCAGCAATATGCCCACCAGTAGTTATACGCAGTACCTGATGTTTTTGAACTGATGTTGAATTTTCTGTTTTAACTCAGGTCCCCTTTGGCCTTTCCACAGCTTAGCTTCATCAAATGGAACTGGACATGCAGCTTGAAATTCGGGGTTGTAAAGTAGCTGTTTTATTAAGGATTGCGTCTTAAGATCCTCAATAGGGTTACCAGTATCATATTCAGCCTGTTCCAGATAATCTGCAGCCTGAAACCAGTTAGAAGTTCCATTCAGTATTTCTAAATGATGAAATGTTATGATTGATAATATATCAGTTACTATAATTCGGAAGCTGGAGAATTTATACTCACTTTTGTTACTGCTCGAAGGACAAAGAGAAATGTGAAGTACAGATTTCTGACCCGATCGGGGTATTTAAGGACTCGATCATACATCAAGCTAAGATTTTGGCCCCACTATTAAAGAGAGAAGTAAGTTAGACACTTAAATTGAGTGGTCTACTGGTCTTAGATTATATAGTACCGTATTTAATATAGACGAAGTTTAGTGCATTAAAAGATCACTAACTTCAGTGTACAAGCCACAAGGTCTGTTTTATCAAAATAAAATTAATGAAACTCCACAGCAGCATAACAGAAACCAAATAGCAGCGCATTTACAAGATTAAATACCCATGAAGTGCATAAATCATCAAACCGGTAAATGATTAATTCCAAACAGAAACTAAGCTACTGCGGAGAAAAGGAACTTGAGATTTACTAAATTTGTCGCTTCATCAAGTAGATAATCAGCCGCTATGTGTACTGAAATGGAGGAGTGAAGACCTGATATCAATTTATATAAAATCTTTTCCTCCTGGCATAATTCTTCAGATGGGTCTGCAGAAGAAAATTTTCTCAATAAAAAGAGATGCAAATTAAGATAACCAATAGTGAGCAGCACCATTATCAGATTAAAGATATCTTTTTCTGTGAAAAGAAATGAAAGATATAACATGACTAATATTAGTCTAATATCCATTATCCACTCTTAAATTTACAAACAAGCTAGATGATTGATGGGAAAAAAAATTAACAAAAATACTAGAGCAAAACAAGAAATAGAGATAAACAAATAAATAAATAGACAGTGATAATTTTACAGTCATTAGTCTGTTGATATATTATTCGATAAGAAGAAGAAAAGGTACTATAAAACTATTTAAACCTTCAAGGATTTTTATATTACTAGACAGGTTTAACCCTACATTATAAAAGTTCGCCCATTCAGAGAATTTATGCCTCATTAAAGTGAAGAGCTACAGCAACACACCTACCGCAATTCAATGCTGCAGGGAATGTGCCAAACGGTAAAAGTGAATATGAGTGAGGGAAGGGTGCAGGAGTGGAGAGATGTGTATGTGCTGTGTGCTTTGTCAAAACAGAATCAGTGTGTGTGAGGAGTAGGGTATAAAATGGGAAAATGGAAGAGAAGTTAGCTTCGCAAAATGTTAACATTGGGAGACACTGAATTGCCACAGTGCTCAGAACTTGTATCTCTCTGTTTCTGTTATTCCCTGTTAATGTACTTTCCTGGTTTATAATATCTCTGAGTTCCTATCAGTTTCACACTACAAATTTCAAGGATTTAAAAACAACGGAAGAAAAGAAAACTAATGTTTAACTGTATAAGATTTTGGAAGACAACTTACATTTGGGGCAGTTTTCAGAGTAGACAGCATCCCATATCCTTCTCGCAGATGGACCAGTGTAACCAGTGTACCTTTCGGGATTCAGTTGGAGGTTCACATATGTCATCTCCTCTACAAATATAAACATATTTGAATTGAGTTTTCAGAAAGAATTTCAGAATAAAACTATTTCAGAAAGAATTATTATATATATAGTGGCACACCATTGTCAGTCTCATCATCATTTGTCCAGGGATTGTCTATTACTGTCCATCCTCTGAAAGCTTTACTATCTAATGTACGGTCAACAGCTGCCTCAGGTTTTCCTTCTTGACAAACAAGATCATTTAGTGAAAGGCGACCAGGCTTCTTGAATGATTCGGGAAACTCATTTTCTGGACATTCACATACACTACAATCTCGCAACCGACACATGCCATCATCGGGCCAAAATGGACAATCACACCATAACTTGACCTTCAACAAATACCATCAGATAGTCTTTAGCAAAGGAAAAAAAATATAAGAAAAAAGTAAAATAAAATAAAATAAAATAATAACATACAGCTAAGTGATTAGCATGCTTACATATAATGTATCATTAGAGGTATCTTTTAACTATTTGAGTACACTAGTTGCATAATATCATGAGCACCTCCTTTGTTCTTAATAATAATCTTACTAAACTAACATCACTCAATAGCATGAACACTACTTTTCATACTTGAAGGTAGCAATTCAATATTTTAAAATCCATTATGCAGTAGCCTAATTTCAGTTGACTTGGCCAAATATAATGTTAAGGGATTTGCACTCAGAAGTTTCATGTCTCCACAACAAGAGTTTCATACCATTTCTTGAGTCGTCTGGTTTCTTCAGCTTTGTTCAGCTGTATATTTTATTTCTAATTCCTAAGTCATACCTAAACACAACCTTTCCACCTGACAAACTTGTATGGAAGCTTAACACCCTCTAAAGTCAAATCATATATTTGGAAAACTTTGCTCAATAGAATTAATATCAATGACTTGTTGCAGGTTCAAAGGCCAAATAAAGGCTATTGCCCTCGATATATTTGTCATGTGTGATGCAAATCCAAAATCAATTCGACATATGTTTATGCATTGTCCTATAGGTGCTTTCTGATGGAATTGCTTGTTTCTCATCTTTGGTGAGTATTGGGTGTGGCTTGCAGGTTGCAACCTTAGATATGTTTCCTTTTTTTTTTTTCAAATATTTGTTTTGTTTGCATCACACTATCTTAAACTCCTTGTTAGAGTATTTCGACCTTGTTAACACTACAGCAATTTTCATTAGATGATAATTTTACTAGGAAAAATTAAGCCTTAAAACATTATGGTATTATATCCCCACCACCTTGTTGCCAAGAAAATATTGGACATCACAATCTAGTTTTCTTATGCTATAGGAATTTTACAATTGATCTCTACTGCTGGTTTTCAGGATTTTAATTTAATTTTCAGTTTCTCTAATTTCTATAAGAATTTGCAGACACACACACACACACAGAGAAAGTAAGACTAAAAGTTCCTCTTCCAAGCTAAGGGTTTTGGGTTTTACCACATTCAAATTTCACCAAGAGAATCAAAACTTAAAGGATTCGCATCTTAGTCAATAGGAAATTCAAGAAAAATGTAGACAAGAAATAACAACAAGCTTACCTTAAAATATCGAAAAAATGGAGTTTTCACAATCTCTTGAAGGGATGGGTGTAACACTTCCTCGTTAAGACGGTTCACAGTTTCATAGTCACAACAACAATCCTCCACCATGCCGCTATACTTTGGTTCACCCTACAATCAACGAAAACAAAAATTTACCAATGATACCACTAAAACAAAATCAACTACAAGAGCAAATTATCAAGTCACATTTCAAAATTTCTTCCATGTAGGGGTTAGTTCAGAGTTGAGTCTATCGAACAATGGAAATCAAAACAAGAATTCCAGTAATCGAACTTAAAGAACAAGAAAGAAACTTCAAATGTGGGTTTAGAAAAGTTGAAATTACCCGAGAACATTGACATGCACTCAAGAGAGGAGTTCTTGAAGAAGTTTTGGAAGATATGGTCACAGAAACAAAGACGGCGACAAGAGCAACGGCCACACAAACCCATCGAAAACCGCTGCTATCCTTCTTTTCAATTTCCTTCTTCACCATCACCCCCAATGCACCGAGAAGATGAAGAAGAAAATCGTTGCTCACTAGAAAATCAACCAGTGAGAGAATCGCAAGCGAAGAGATGGTTGCCTTCTGGTGGAAATCAGAAACAATTTCAACCGGTTAAAATGTGACTGATCTGTTGAAAAGTAAGAACCCTAAGATGCCTAAAATCAAAGCTTTGTTTTTGCTTTGCTATTACTAGTGTTTGTGTTTGTGTGTGTATTTATTATTACCAAGAGGTAACAAAGAAAAGGAAGGTGTTAGTTGTGAGTTGTGAATGTGACAGGAAGAAATGAAATGAAAACTGGGGCGCTGTTGATGGAGCCAAACGGTGAGCAGGAAGTTAAAATTTACTCAAAGGAAAGAAAGAGAGATTATAGAGCAGGAAAAATTAAATTACACAATTTGACAAAAAATTACAACTTCACCTTGTCATCTGACAATTGTGGGTTTATAGGACTGCTTATAAAATACCTATGGAAATGAACCATTTTCAGATAGTTTATGGTAAAGCTTTCCACCTTCCAGTTGAGGTTGAATATAAAGCTTACTGGGCGGTTAAGCAGTGCAATATGGATCTATAACTAGCTGGTGAGGCCAGGAAGCTGCAACTAAAGGAATTGGAGTGTCTAAGACTAGAAGCTTATGAGAGTTCTCGGTTTTACAAGGAGAGAACCAAGGCACTTCATGATCATGTTCTAAGGAAAAAAGAATTTAAAGAAGGAGATCGGGTTCTATTATACTATTCAAGGCTTCGATCATGCCTGCCAAACTGAGATCTCGTGGGATGGCCAATACAAGGTGATCAAAGTACTACCCTTTGGAACAACAGTAGAACTCGTGCACCCATCAAGTGGCTCTACATTCAAGGTCAATGGACATAGAGTCAAGTCATATCACACCCACTTTGAGAGGAAAGAAATGGAGATCTTTCATCTGGGAGATGTGGAAATAGGATGAAGCAAGCAAGCAATGTCTAACTTAAGGATACTAAATAAAAATGTTAGTAACATCTTCCAACCCCTACTCTTTTTCATGTGTTTTGTATATATGTGTTTGTGATTAGTTGGAATTTTCGCATGATTGATTAATTGTTTTAGATGTTTTTAGATATAAAGGTAGAGTTGGGCTTAGTTTATTGTTCTGTTAACGAAACTAAAATCATACCTGGATTTCACGCTCAATTACATATGTATACACACATGCTTTATACCATCATTCATCAAATTGAGAAATTCAACGCTAAGTTTCAACTACCCATTACTTCATTGAACTCATCCAATATCCTTTAAGTTCAATTAACCTCTATAACACACAAATTATCAAATTTTCAATTCTAGGGTTCATGAGAAATAATAAAGACATGGGAGTGATTGCATTCACCTTCAATAAAAATAATGGATGGTGATTCTTAGTTCAAATCCTAGCTAGAGCATGCCTATAACATCAATAATCACAAAATCTCAAACATCCAAAAATCCAATAACTTTTGCAAACTTAGGGTTTATAAATGGATGATGAAATTCGAATTCCTTATCTCAAAGTTGGTATAGAATCGAAGAGGATTGAGCGAGTTTCGCGTAGTCACAAACGATGCGTCAATCGAAACTCCAGATAAAAAATTATTGAAGATTGAAGGGAGGAATAAATAGTGTTTTCTTTATTTCTTCTAATCCTTCTTCCTCGACAAGAAGGATATTAGAAACACGGAGTGAGGGCCTTAGCCCTTTATTTCATTAATGAAGGATAATTTCATAATTTCGTATATTGGCTCAACTTTTGGCCAAAATTTTTAGAATAAGTGTTTGTGTTCGCGTTTCGAATATTTTTATGAACATTTATACATCTTTACTTGCACTTTATTATTTTTCCAACTTTCCCAAGTCAGTACTGTCATTTAAAATTGCGGTTTGAGTTACCGCGTAGTCTTAAGAAAAATCTGCTGAATCCAAATATTCCAACGAAATTTTCAAATTCTGATGTCTCAATTATTTATCTCATCTGGGACTCTATTTAATTATACTTAATATATTTAATTAATCAATCAATTAATTAATTAATAATTTCGAGCTATTAAATTTGTGATTGTTACAATAATTTTCAAGAATATATAATTCACTAGCTCGTTCAATTTGTGCTTCTTTTCTCTTTCTTCTCTTTTGTTTTATTCTTTTGAGATAAAGAAAGAATCATGAAGAAAGATATGATTTTACTTTTAAAATTTTGGGAGGGAAAATTTCTTCCAAAAGCTATTTTATTTTATAATGACAATTGTATCTTATGTCATTTTTTTTTGTGACTAAAAAGTGTATCGTATGTCATTTGATCCTTCTATCAGGGTATGACACTTGTCAATCAATTAGAAAACATCAATTGCTACTCAATGGTGCTGTCACTTATCAAGCAACCATTCACTTGTTTTTCATTATTATATTTTAATAATAAATAGATAATAATAGTTGGATGCACCTATACGATAATGATATATTTGCAACCAATTTTTTGTGTGAATTATATTTTTGTATTGTAAGTATATTTTACAACAATGAGATTTTTTGTCCTAGCCATAGGGAGGGGCGGATGGTAGTGTTAAGCAGGGAGGCTATTGCCACCCCTGAATTTTTATTCTTCCTTTAAAAATTTCTATAATATGAAGAAGTTGTCAAGTTAGCCCCCCTAAATGAAATAAATTTTTCATTCTTATAGTTTTTATCCTTTGTATGGGTTGGGCACTTGGGCCTCCTTTCTTATTTAATATATATTTTTTAACACTTTTGTCTGATTGTGTTTTGCTTGTTTTTGCCTACATCCATTTATTATCTTCCTTGTAACATGCATATTTTTTTCTTACACCGAAATAAAAAGCATGCATATTTTTTTTTTAATTTTGCAACTATTGATATTATCGAAGCTAAAGGTTTTTATTGAAATTATTAAAATCAGTTTAATTATTGTAACTACATTATTTTAATTATTAAAATTACTTCTGTTCTGGTGCGGAAGTGGAAGAGTTCGGCCGTCCAAGGACTTTGTGGATGAGCTCTTCAGGATTCAACGTGCTCGGACTCAGGAGGAACACTTCAGCTTCCACAAGAATCTTTAGTGTAGCTCTGATCTCCAAGGAACGGCGGGGGGTGGACCTGCAAGGCCACTCCGACGCTCAAGTCAGATTGAGAGAACACTTATGAGTTTAAGTGAAGAGATGGAGAAGAGAACCTACCTTCCTAGGTCAAACTAGGATAGTTAAATAAAGTGGCTTGAGTGATCAGTTAGGGTTAGATGCCGTTAGAGGGCTTAGTGGTCGGTTCCCGGACTCTTCGGGATTTGATGACTTAGCTGATAAGTCTTAGTTAGTTTGTTAACTGATTTGATTGGCACGTGCTCTATGAGGAAGTAATCGGATTAGGGTTTTGCGTAACTATTTTGGATTTGACTGCGTTGTATGTAATCGGTTCGGGTTTGGGCCTCAGGTTTGATAGATTGTTGACCAAGAGTTCGGTTTGATGAGTTCATTTGGGCTCATAAGTGATTGATGGATCGTTGTTTGAGTAAGGGCTCGTTCTGATGAGCTCTTTTGGGCCGAGCTTATGACAGGCCGGATCACAGCTCCCAAGCTTGACCTGATCGGAATTGACAGGTTGAGCTTTTTAGAAAAATGAAAAATTTAAGAATGAAAGAGATGTCATGAGGTCGGTTATAATATATGTCAGCCCCCAAGTTCAGGTTGTAATTTCGTGAAGGTAAGGTTGTAAATAATATTTAGCTAAATAAAATAGACAGAATGAAAATGAGAATAAGTAATTAAATGAATGTGGCGATTTAGTAAAATCAATGTATCATGTGGTAAAAGTAGGAGAGAGAAGTAGTGATTAGACATGATAGGGAGTTATGGCAGTCCATGTTTCCCCATGTTGTTATTGACCATTAGATGAAGGAAGTTATTGTTTCATCTAACGGTTAGAGAAATAAGTGGTAGTGAACCGTTTTGATATTAGGATTGTTAGTGTAAGGTTGAGTTACACTCTTACAACTTGGAGAGAGAGAAAAAGAGTTACATTTCCTCGTTGGTAATAGCATATTTGAAGAAACATGAGTCATAAAGGTTAGTGTATTTCTCACTGTCGTTTCTGCTTCTATCTCTGTTTTTTCTTCTTCTTGTTGTGTTGTTAGAGTGTTTGGTTAATGGCTGTTAATAGACAATCCGATGAGAATGGGAAGCCAGTAGTTCCCATCGCCATTGAGGATCGGTATTCTTGGGTGAAGGGCGAAGTGAGGGAAATGGCTTCCCTCTTTGTAGATTCGGAGAGTGTAGCAGAGTTGGGTGATCCTTCGTTATTTGTTCGGGAGGGTAGTGGTTTAAGATTGCGGTTCCTGCCATGTAGTAGTGAGGATAGGGTGTATCATCGAGGTGAGGGTTGGGAGTATTTCTACATGTATACTACCCTGTTTATAGATGTGGGAGTAAAATTCCCTTTCTCTGAGTTTGAATGTGGTGTTTTGAGTCAATTGAAGTGTGCTCCTACTCAAATCCATCCGAATGCATGAGCATTTGTGAGGGGGTTTGAGATATTAATGAAGTATTTGGGGACGAAGCCTCTGTTAGAGGTCTTCTTTTCGTTTTTCCAAGCAAAAGGGGTTCGGAAAGGTGGTGTGGTGACGCTGAATAGCATGCAAGGGAAGGCTATTTTTGGGTTGTATAGGTAGTCTTATAAGGACTTTAAGCAGATGTTCATCAAGGTCGGATGTGTGGAGGAGCAGTTTCCGTTCTATTTGGACGAGTTTGGTTTAGAGAGGTTTCCTCTGTACTGGTATTCGGAACCAGTGCAGATATTGGGTATGGATAAAATTAGTCGAGAAAGTGCTCGGATGGTAGAGTTTATGGAGGGGTTTGTAGAGAAGACCGAGGTGTTGTCTTTGGCCATACTCCTTAAGTGGGAAAAAGAGAGGGAGTATGTAGAGATATTTACGTAAGTCTTGTATTATATACAGTTGTTGATAATGTTGTTGTTTTGAATGTGGCTGATCTCTTTTTCTTGTTTGCAGAGACGACCAATGGAGGTTTGAAGAATTTCTTCAAGAGCAGAGCTGAGAGAGAGCACTCGGCTTCAACTGCTGTGAAGACCGAGGAGGGGGTAGTGGTGAATCAGCCCCTTGAGAAGAAAAAGGTGGTGAGCATGAAAAGAAGGAGAGCCGAGGAAGGCGGCTCTAGCAAGAAGGTATTAGACCTGACCTCCACCAAGTGTTGTGGGAAGGAGGTCAGTTTGGAGGAGGTGAAACACAGTACTGAGAAGCAAAGACCTCTACACGGTTATGTGGGGGAGGAGGACTTGACCTCGGTTTGGTCTGAGCACTTCCCCATATCTGTAGTAGCTGAAGAGCACTTTCAGTCAAAGACTGACTTTGAGTTGCTTGGTTCTGTGGATGACAAGACTCGTGCTCAATTTCTACAGGTATGATGTTGTCACAATTTATATTTAATGTTGTTTGTGTGTCCGAATTGTGTTAGTGATTTTGATCGTTGTTGTGTAGGTTTGTGCTGCAAGGTTGCTGTCTTTTGGTAGATTTGAAGAGTTGAGCGCTAATAATGAGGCCGAGAAGAGGAAGGAAGAGAGTCTCTCAGTTCAGAAAGCATTGGAGGTGGAGAGGAAGCTGCAAGCGGTAACCAAGCAGCTTACCTTGAGAGATAAAGAATTGGTTCAGTTGAAGTCTGATGTAGAAGGGTTGAAGGGAAAGCTACAGAAGTTGGATAGAGATAAGACTGATCTTGAGGCCAGGGTAGTAGAGTTAGCTGGTGAGAAGAAAGACGCAGAGATGAGCAAAGAGGATCATGGCTACGAGATGATGGCAGCCGGGTTTGAAAGGGCTCGGCGGCAGGCCGAGTTCTTTTATCCAAATCTGAAATTCGATAACTTGGACCCCATTAAGGTAGTTCATAATGGTGCCTTGGTGGATGATGATGAAGTGGATGTGAAGGGTGGAGGTGACCACGTTCCACAAGGTGGGGACGATCACAATCCCGGAGAAGGAGGGGCTTGATGAGTATATAACTTATTTAAGTTATAATTTTGATGTAAAAATTGTGTTTGACTTGTTTTGACTTGTTTTGATGTTCTAAACAATTAACTTATCATGGTGATAAGTTTATTTTAACTATTCACTTTACTAATTTAGCAAAGTTATTTTGAGTAATTGCTGTGTTGTTATTTGAACTTTTGATTGGTTATTGGTTCGGATTGACACTTAAAATAGTGTAACTGATTTGAGAGGAAAAGACATAGTCTTTAATGGATTTGCAAAATATGAAATTCGAATAATGTGCAACTCACGCTTTAAGATAAGCGTAGTTTTTAGACTCGGTTGATAATTTATAGCTAATGTATGAGATAAGTGTGGATCGGATACAAGTAATGGCGTTTGACTTGTATAAAATAAGTGATGGAATATTGTTGATTCACATAGAATTTGTGAAATTGAATTGTTAACTTTGTAGATGAAAGTTATTAAGAAGACAATTGATAGTAAGTTTGGCTAGTTGCAATTGTTAATGTTTATAAACTTAGTAAAATAAGTGTATAGGAGAGTTGATGATTCATGTGTTCGGTTTCAAATTGATATTTTGTAGTTATTAGGCGAAGTACTCAGCTATGACCGAGCTCTTTTAATTGTTTGTAAAAGTGATCGTCATAGTTCCGCTAAGTGTTCGGATTGTGCTTTTGTAAGAAGGATTGACAGTTATATGAATGAATAACAGATGTTGAGCAAGCAGAAAGTATAAAAGTTCTCACTTTTATTAATATTGATGGTAGGTTGGGGGTGGAGTGCCTCATTAAAACCTCTCCAAGCAAAACCCAGGGTAGGAAAAAGCTTGTGAGTAGGAAAAAGAGTGCATCACCTTGTCCCAACCTAAGAATAGTACAGTTTGAGCGATTGAATGTTCCAAGTACTTGGCAGAATGTTGCCATCTAAAGACTCTAGTTTGTAGGCTCCTTTGCCGAGCACTTCTGAGATTTTGAATGGTCCCTCCCAAGTAGGGGCGAGCTTGCCTTGGCCTGGAGGTTTTCTCGCTTCTTCAGTCTTGCGGAGGACTAAGTCTCCTTTGTTAAATGACCTCGGTTTGACTCTTTGGTTGTATTTCCGAGCTGTTTGTCGTTGAATTGCTTGTTGCCGAATTGTTGCCATGTTGAGGTCTTCATCCATGGTGTCTAGTTCTGCTTGTTGGCTTGAGTCATTGATGTCCATGTTCTGCATTTGAGTTCGGAGTGATGATAGGGAGATCTCCACAGGGATCATTGCATCTCTGCCATGCACAAGTCGGAAAGGAGTTTCCTTTGTTGAAGAGTGGGGAGTTTTGTTGTATCCCCAAATGACCTCTGGGATGAGCTCGGCCCAACGACTTTTAGCGTTGTCGAGCTTCTTCCTAAGTGCCTGCAAAACAACCTTGTTTGCAGCCTCAACTAAACCATTAGTTTGAGGGTGTCCACTGAGGATAGATGATGCTTTATATGAAAATTAGACAATAGGGAAGTGAACTTATCGTCTATGAATTGTCTACCGTTATCAGTTACTACTTCATAAGGGATACCAAACTTACAGATTATGTTTTTCCAAACAAAAGAGGTAGTCTTTTCAGATGTGATTCTAGCTAAGGGTAAGGCTTCTATCCACTTAGTAAAATAGTCTATGGCAACTATAAGGAATTTAACTTGACCAGGTGCAATAGGAAAAGGACCAAATATATCTAGCCCCCACTTACAGAAGGGCCAGCTTACCTCCGAGCTCTGTAAGAGCTCGGCCAGACGATGTATGGTTGGTGCATGTCGTTGGCAGTTGTCACAAGTCTTCACCTTGTGCATGCAATCGGCTTTGAGTGTAGGCCAGTAGTATCCAGCTCTCAGGAGCTTGTTGGCTAGGCTCCGACCTCCTATGTGAGTTCCACACACACCTTCGTGGACTTCATCAATTGCAAGTTCTGCCTTAGAGGAGTTGAGGCATCTGAGAAGGGGTCGGCTGAACCCTCTCTTGTAGATATCGGTTCCGAGCAGTGTGTATTGGGTTGCTTGTCTTCGGAACTTCTTTGTATCCGTTATGTATTCTGGAATTGAGTTGGTGAGGAGATATTGGATAAAAGGTGATCTCCAATCTATATCCTGTGAAACATTCATAATGGCAGATGGTGAAACACTTGGTTGGTGGAGTTCAAGTTGTGTTAATGTTGAAGGTCCACCAAGCCTAGTAGCAGCTAATTTAGACAAGACATCGACTCTAACATTGTTTTCTCTAGGGATATGATTAAGTTCGATCGTAACAAAAGAAGTCATTAATGTTTGCACAGACTTAAGATATAAGTTGAGGAGGGAGTCTTTTACCTAAAAGACACCGTTTACCTGTTGAACTATTAGGAGAGAGTCACAGTTGATGACTAAGATGCTGATGTTGAGCTCTTTAGCTAATCTGAGTCCAGCTAGAAGGGCTTCGTATTCTGCTTGGTTATTGCTTGTGTTGAACTCGAAGTGCAAGGATTGTTCAGTGATGAGATTGTTCTCGTCTGTCAAGACTATTCCTGCTCCACAACCATGGGGGTTGGACGCGCCATCGACATACAAAGTCCATTTGTTGTTTGAAGAGGTCGGCTCATGGGTTATTAGTTCGGCAATGAAGTCGGCGAGATGTTGGGACTTGATTGAACCTCTAGATTGATAAGAGATATCAAATTCAGAAAGTTCAATAGACCATTTGATCAGCCGACCCGCCAAATCAGGCTTAGTGAGGATATTCCTCATTGGTTGATCTATCTTGACAATGATTGAGTGGCTTCGGAAGTAGTGTCTTAACCTCCGAGCTGTTATGACTAGGGATAGGGCTAGTTTCTCCATTTTAGGATAGCGAAGTTCAGCCCCTTGAAGTAGTTTACTCACGAAGTAGATCAGCTGTTGTTGCTTGTCTACTTCTGAGACGAGCACCGAGCTGATTGCGAAGTCAGTAACAGACAGATATAAGAGTAAAGGTTTGCCAACATTAGGTTTGTGTAAGATCGGTGGGGAAGATAGGATCTGTTTCAGCTCATTGAAGGCTACTTCACAGTCTTCATTCCAAATGAATTCGGCTCGTTTACGAAGTGTTTGGAAGAAATGGTGTGATCGGTGAGCTACCCTTGGCAGAAACCTAGAGAGGGCGGCCAACCGACCAGTTAGCTATTGTACTTCCTTTATTGACTGAGGACTTCTCATATTGATAATTGCTTGACATTTTTCTGGATTTGCTTCTATTCCTCGACTTGTTAGAATAAAGCCGAGGAACTTGCCTCCTTGAACCCCGAATGCACACTTCTCAGGGTTTAATTTCATGTTGTACTTGTGTAGCTGACTGGAGATCTCTTTCAAGTCTTCGGTATGTAGTCGGCTTTCAGGGGTCTTTGCTACCATGTCATCGACATAAACCTCCATGTTGCGGCCGATCTGATCAGCAAAGACCTTGTCCATTAACCTCTGGTAGGTTGCACCTGCATTCTTTAAACTGAACGGCATAACCTTATAACAGAAATTACCATTGTTAGTAATAAAAGCAGTCTTACTCTGGTCAGAAGGGTGCATCATTATTTGATTATAACCAGAGTAAGCATCCATAAAAGACAAAGTGTTAAAACCAGAAGTATTATCAACAAGCTTATCTATGCAAGGTAAAGGATATGCGTCCTTAGGGCAACCTCGGTTGAGGTCTGTGAAATCTACACACATCCTCCATTTACCATTGTGTTTCTTTACCATGACCACGTTTGCTAGCCATGTACTGAAGCGGACCTCTTTGATGAAGCCAGCTCTGATCAACTTCTCGGTTTCCTTGTGTGCTGCTTGTTGTTTTTCGAAACCGAGGTGTCGTTTCTTTTGTGCAACAGGTCGGATGGCTGGATTGATGGCGAGCCTGTGGCAGATGACCTCTGGGTCTATACCAGGCATGTCAGCGGGGCTCCACGCAAAGAGATGGACATTCTCCCTTAGGAGTTTGATGAGCTCCGCTTTCTCTGTAGGTGGCAAGTTGCTGCCAATATAGGTGAACTTGTTGGGGTCGTCATCAAGGATGAGTTTCTATAACTCTTCGGTTGGTGTAGGACGATCTTCTGTGTTCGTTCTTGGATCAAGCTCGGTAAGAGGTGGGAGCTCTCCCACATTGTAAACTGAGTTCACATTCTTCGGT
>JASCZI010241674.1:162919-174337 GCA_036250425.1 Stylosanthes scabra
GCAAGTGTAAAGTGGAAACAATAGCACCAAAAGCATTTAAACTAGGTCTCCCTAATATAAAATAGTAAGGGCTAGGACAATCGACTACTAAATATTGAATATCAAGAGTTTTAGAGTTAGGAGGTTCACCGAGTGTGGTTCGCAATCACACATAACTGAGGATTGGGACTCGTTCACCTGAGAAACCGACTAGTTCTCCAGTGGACGGTTGAAGTGCTTTCTCACTGATTTGCATTCTTTTGAAAGTAGAGTAGAATAAGACATCGGCACTGCTCCCTGGGTCAAGGAGGACCTTATGAACGAGCAGTCTGCCTATGAAAACAGAGATGACCACTGGATCGTCCAGATTTGCTTTAGTCGTCTTGAAATCAGATGGATGGAAAGTGATCTCTGGAACGTCCAGTTTTGGAATGTCAGAGAGGTCGGACCCTTCAACGGCCATCATTGTCTTGAAGGACCTCTTCCTAGCTGAAATGGAGTTACCACCTCCTGCAAAGCCCCCAGAGATATGGAGCAGTTCTCCTTCCATCTCAGGGGTTCCGTCAATGATTTGTTTGTCTTTGGATTTCAGATGGGAATAGCTCTCAGTGGATTTCTTTGTCATCCGACCACTGATATATTTGTCTAGGTGGCCTTGCCGAGCTAGCTTCTCGAGCAAATCATTGGCAATGACACAATCAGATGTGTTGTGTCCATGTTTTTGATGGAAAGTACAGTATTTTGATTTGTCAACGTACTTTTGATCTTTGTAGTTTCCAGCTTTTGTTGGTGGTTTGATTAGTTTGGAATTTAAGATCTCTTTGATGATCTTAGATTTTTCTTTGTTGAACTGTGTGTAACTGTCGAACTTAGGGGTCGGTGGAAGGTCTTCCGAACATCTCGGTTGCCGTTTCGATTTGTTTGTAGGCTTAGGTGGTCGGGTTTTCGATTTGTTTGGTTCGGGCTTATCCGAGCGCCTGGCTTTACGGAATTCTTCGATTTCAATTTGGCCGTGAGCTCTTTCTCTGAACTCGGCTAGGGTTTTTGGTTTTCTGACTGCAATGGATTCTTGGAACCTACCTGGTCGGAGTCCACTCTTAAGTGCATGGAGATGGACCTTAGCATCAAGATTTGGGATTTCAGTGGCGGCTTCTTGGAATCTCTCCATGTATTCTCAGAGACTTTCGTGAGGACCTTGTTTGATGGTACTTAGGTAATCGGAATCGTATTTGTAAACTGCCGAAGCAGCAAAGTGATTGACAAATTGATCTGATAGTTCCTGGAATGATGTAATCGACCCCTCAGGTAGAGAGGAGAACCATAGGAGAGCTGTGCCATCAAGGAAAGTAGGGAATGATCGGCAAAGGATGACATCGGAGGCACCATTAAGGATCATCATGCTTTCAAATTTTGTGACGTGAATGATGAGGTCTCCGATGCCCTTATAAGGCTTTAGAGTGGTCGGCAGAGTGAAGTTCATAGGCATCTCATAGTCCATGATTTCCTTCGACAGGGCCTTAGTTCGCCTGGTTTTGAGGGCACCACTGGTTATGATGTCCTCATCGTCGTTCTCAGTTTCTTTGTTATGTTTGCCTTCCTCTCTTTTGTTCCATTCAGCCTGCTCCTTTTTGAGCTGCTGAAGCTCTTCTTTCATAGCATTGAAGAGTTCGGCCATCTCCTGGGGAGTTGGGGTATTCCCGTTCGACATGATCGGTTCCTGCAAAAAAGAGGAAGACAAGAAAGAAAGAAGAAAAGGTGAAGTGGGTTAGCCAATAAAAAATCGGCCCCACGGTGGGCGCCAATTGTTCTGGTGCGGAAGTGGAAGAGTTCGGCCGTCCGAGGACTTCGTGGATGAGCTCTTCAGGATTCATCGTGCTCGGACTCAGGAGGAACACTTCAGCTTCCACAAGAATCTTCAGTGTAGCTCTGATCTCCAAGGAACGGCGGGGGGTGGACCTACAAGGCCACTCTGACGCTCAAGTCAGATTGAGAGAATACTTATGAGTTTAAGTGAAGAGATGGAGAAGAGAACCTACCTTCCTAGGTCAAACTAGGATAGTTAAATAGAGTGACTTGAGTGATCAGTTAGGGTTAGGTGCCGTTAGAGGGCTTAGTGGTCGGTTCCCGGACTCTTCGGGATTTGATGACTTAGCTGATAAGTCTTAGTTAGTTTGTTGTTAACTGATTTAATTGGCACGTGCTCTATGAGAAAATAATCGGATTAGAGTTTTGCGTAACCGTTTTGGATTTGACTGCGTTGTATGTAATCGGTTCGGGTTTGGGCCTCAGGTTTGATAGATTGTTGACCAAGAGTTCGGTTTGATGAGTTCATTTGGACTCATAAGTGATTGATGGATCGTTGTTTGAGTAAGGGCTCGTTCTGATGAGCTTTTTTGGGCCGAGCTTATGACAGGCCAACTTCTTTTATATTTTATTATATAAATATGTATATTGAGTTTATACTATACATGATATAAGAAAAAAACTAACTATAATTATTATTTAGACAACTAAAAAGAGTAATATTTCTTTTTATTATATTAAAATATTTGATATTTTTTAAATTTATATACTATGTGAATTTTGATTTCATAAAAAAATATTTAAAGTTTCTAAATTATGTAATTTTTTTTAGATAAAAATCTTTTTGGCCACCCCTATTAAAAGGCTCTAGCTCCGCCCCTGCCCACAGGTGGAGCTTGGATAGCAAGATAAGATCATTATTATTTGTAGGAAATTTGTTGAAACACTTCTACTCTATCTTCTGGCCTTGCTCTTTTTGGATTCCTTCTCTTTTATTCTTTATTAAATCAATTGTGATGAGACCTTTTTTTCCTAATGGTAACCTTGCTGGCTTTACTTGTGATCTTCAGTATTCTCAGAGTAGATGGTTGAGATTTTAGTTCTCTATTGTGAATTGCTTGTTATTTGACATGGTCTCTGATTGGTTTGGGAGATGGATCAGTGTTTCGTAATCGGTGAGACAGATTGTTTTGATTCATACAACTTAGTTCTCTCTAGTTTCGTGACTGGCTCCCATCATGACTTGGTCTCCAAGAATCATGATTTTTTAACTCGGTAGTGGAACCTCATTATTTTGCTTATTGAGCGCTATGCCAACGGGGTTACGGACCTTTTGGCAAAGAAAGCTGTGTTGGGCATCACGACTATGCCCTATGGAGAATTAAAATAGAGAGGTAGGAAAAAATAATAACACAATCACAACACAAAAGAATTAATGTGGAAACCCAAAAACAGGAAAAAACCCACGGCTGTTGCCAAGAAAATATTATAGAAAAATGATTACACCATACACCACAATATCTACTCCAAGCACTCACACACTGTCTCAATGACTAAACCCACTACACTCTTACAAGAGAAAACTTTAAAGTAGAAGAAGAAATTTAAAAGTCATACAATGTGTATTGACTTGATACACTTAAAATACTCAACTTAAACCCCTATTTATAGTATAAAGGCCCACTCACATTTTTTACATCAAGCGATATGGGACTTTTAACACACATTATTTTCAACCAAACTCAACAGGCTGCTACTTCTCATCAAGACCTTATAAAGTGGAGCTCTCCTTCTATTGATATTTTCATTCTTCGAAGTTACTGAAGTATGATTCCATCACTCAAGTTAAGTATTTTACTTTGTACTTGTTAGAAAGATAGACTAATTATTTTCAAGAAAATGTTTATATTAAGTGTTAATTTTATTTTTAATATGTACGAAACATTGTTTATAGTTGAAGTTCTACATAGTACATTAGAATATTGGAGAGTACATATTAAAAAAAGAAAACAGATCCAAACAAAAACGAAAATCATTGAAGATTATATTATTACGATAATACTACATATATCATTATATACATTTATAATATTATTTAGCAACACAGAAAAATATTTTGTGCTAATATTATATTTTTCCATATTATTAAATGATGTATACGGATGTGTACAATAATACACATAGATTAATTCATTTAATAGAATAAATTCCTAATTATTATCGAAATGCCGCAACTTCTAAATCATAAGTAAAGTTAATTACTTTGTACTTGTTATTTGGGAGATAGACTAAGATAGAATAATTATAATTATATAAGAAAAAGGATGTAAATTTGTAATTTCTATTTTTTATTTATACTTGAAAATCAAATTGAATCTATTTCTTAGTTGTAAAAGTGTGATTTCTCCTAAAAAAATCTAACTTTATTTGAGCAAGCTACTATCTTCCAATTTCAAATATCTTTTGATGTTGTTGTACCAAAAAACTGAATCTCTCATATAGTATTTGAAAAATGGTTAAATTATACATGAGGTCTCTATAGTTTCAGTGAAATTGCAACTAGATTCCTATAGTTTAAAAGTTTATAATTGAGTCCCTATATTTATTAAAAAATTGTAATTTAGTCCCTATTCGGATTTGACATTAAAATATTACGATTGTGCCCTTACTATTTCCTTTAATGGGCTTCTTGTTTTTCGGTTCTTAATCACGTTCTCTTTTCAAGTGAGTCTATGCCAAAATCGTTAACTTACTCATTTCAAATGAGTGCGATTGCGATGTGAGAGCACAGAGTGATGAGAGTGAGGGAGGGAAGATGATTTTTTTTTCTTTGTGAATTCGTCAATTCGAAGGTAGCTTTCATTATTTATGGAATGGGTAATTTGGTCAATCACAATTTCATCTAAGATAAAATATGAAATATTCTAGAGAATATTCTATTACATTAAATGTTTTTTGAACGGCAGAGACTAAATTGTATATTTTTTATGGGTATAGGGACTCAATTACAAACTTTTAAACTATAGGAACCTGATTGCAATTTCAGTGAAACTATAGGGACCTAGTATATAATTTAACCTTGAAAAATTCAAAGGTTTTTTAAGTGTATTGTCCAATCTTACTTTAACCCAAAATTTATACTTTTTTTAAAAAAAAAACTATATTGAATTCTCTAAACAGTAAAACAAAATTCCCATTCAACTCAAAGAGATATAAAAAATTAAATGGAAGCATATGTGGAACATTAATAAAATGATGAAGAAAATGAAGGAGGAGAGGAAGTAGAAAAGCTTATGAAAAAAAAAATGAGTTATTACAATATTAAAAAATAGTGATAGGTTATATCTCAGTGATGTACGAAAAATTATATTTTTTATAGTTTAAATTGTCCAAATATATTAGAATACATCTTAAAAAATATAACTAAAAACATAACTACATGAAAGGCCCAAACAAAAAAACAAAAACAAATAAAATTTATTTTATTAATATAATAGACTCCTAATTATTATCGAAATGGCATAAGTTCTAAATCAGAACTACAGTAAATTACTTTGTACTTAATTGGGAGATGGACTAAGATAGACTAATTTTTTTTTAAAATGCCGTAAAATTATAATTCTTAATTTCTCTTTATAGTTAAATATCAAATTTGATCATCAGTATGATTACACCTCCAAAAAAATCTAACTCATTTTTTGAGCAATCTATTATCTTCCAATTCCAATATCTCGAGATGTTATTTTGCCAAAAAACTGAATTTCTAATATGGTATCTAAAAATTCAAAAGTTTTTTAAACAATTAATATGAATAGATTTGAAACACAGATAGTGTGTATTATCCAGTTTCACTTGAACCTATTGGTATTTAAAAAAAAAAAACTATATTAAACTTACTAAGCAGCAAAAAATTTTTTTTATTGAACTCAAGAGATATAAAAATTAAATGAAAGCATATGTAGAATAAGATTGGAGTCAAAATGAAGAAGAAGATGCAGTAGAAAAGCTTACATAGAAAAAGATGCCTTATAATAACAATGAAGAGAAAATGAAGAAGAGGAAATAGAAAAGCTTTACAAAGAAAAAAAGGTGAGTCACAATAATAACGAAGAGTGATCGGTTTTATTAGAGTTCAAAACAAGTAGGCATGGAAACAGGTCGGGTCATGCTTCGGTTTAAATAGGTCAGGTCTGAATCATATGTATTGAGTCTATGTCTGACCTATTACCTGTTTAAAAAATGCTTTATATTTTACCTGGCTTGACTTGTTCAAAAAATTTGGTCTAGCATGAAGTCTGATTAAAAGCCTAATAAAAAATAAATTAAAAATTTTAATAAAAATAATAAAAATTTATAACTATAAATAAATAAAATTTTACAACATAAAAAATACTTATGTCATGAACTTTATAAATATATTTATTTATTAGTTATAAATATTAATGATTTTTCATTAGGTTAGAATATTAAAAAAATAACTTTATTGATAGATTATATGTCTTATTAATTAATTTTAAATTTAATAAAATTATTTTTTAAATAATAAGAAAATTATTATAAAATAATATATATAAATAGGCCGGCCTGTTAGATTTTTAGACTTTATAAAGAGCCTAAGCCTGATCTCTTTAAGTAAAAAGATTTTTATAAAAGCCCGAACCTGATTAATTTATCAAATAGGCCTGACCTACATTAGGCCTAATTAGGGGGCCATGGTAGGCCGTCTGACCTGTTTCCATCCCTAAAAACAAGCGTTAGTTATAATTTGTTTTAGTAAGGAGTTTGTATTGGAAGTTCTATGATACTTAAATGACTCAAAAAAGTCTAGAGTTAATTAATTGTGTAAGTAATTGTATTATAATATTGGGCACCAAAAAAAATTGTATTATAATATTAGCAGAGACAAAACTGGAAATGAAAGTTGGATACCAATATTTATCAACCCCATTATATATTGTTGAATAATGTTATCTATACACTTTTTGGTAGATAATAGTTTTATATTTGTATAAAAATATAATTATTATAGGTAAATCATAAAAATTAGAAAATAATTAATACATCAATCACCCGTATATTGTTATAGATAAAACAAATATTAATAAAGAATATATTTGAATAGGTACAGCTTTTTAAATTAATAAAATAAAACTGAATTTTTTTTTTGTTTCACCGAACCTCTCAACGTCAAAGATTAATCCATTATTAATATGAGATGAGATTGAATTTATATGTTGATCAAAAGTTCACTGTATATGTATATATAAAGAATGATTTGAATTCTCAATAAATTACTTAATATTTTTTCTACAAAATTAGTTAATAATTTGAACAACTTAAATGAGATATAAAATAAAAAGAGTAATGTTACGAAACTAATATTAGGGGACTAATAGGGAGCCAATGAGTGTAATTAGAGAAATAATAAGTGGTAAAGAAGGAGAGAGAAAAGAAGGAAAAAGCCTATTGACCATTTATTTGCCAATAAATTATAGGCTCCCTAAACTTTCTTAAATAAAAATATTTTTATTTACACATCAAAATTAATCATCAATATATAATACATTTTAAAATATAAAAAACCATATATATAATTTAATTTATTTTTAGTATGTATTTTTATTATACATTAATGACTAATTTAGTAATTAATTTTAGTGCACGTCTAATATAGCTCTAAAATGAATAATAATAAGAGATGGTAGAAAATAGAGATCGCAACAGCACGCGATTTCCCCGCGGAGTGGATAGATCGTTGGCCGTTGGGGATCCTTAGCTATTAAGCGAAACACTTTGACAACTTCATAGAAACTACGCCAAATATATAAAGATTATTTTTTTGGGAGTTCAAAATATATAAAGAATAATAAATTACTAAGGGCTTGTTTGGACGAGTTTCTCGTAAAAGATCTTCTTTTTTTGAATTATCTTTTTTTAAAGATCTTTTGCAAAAATAAAAATAATTTTACGTTTGGATATCTCATATAATAATATCTTTTTATTTATCAATTATGTTTGGGTATAACAATATAAAAGTATTTTTTGTCTATTTATTAAAAACATATTTTTTTCGAATAAAAAATATCTTTTAAAACAAGATGTAAAAATCATCTTCTCAAAAAAGATGTTTTTTTGATTTTACTAGTACTTTTACTTTTACTATTAGAAATTATCCAAACACACAAAAAATCATAAAAAGATTTTTTTAATCAAAAAAAATTAACTAAATAATGACATCTAAATAAGCTCTAAATTAAAAATTAATTTCACTTTCTTCCTACCTTTATACTTTTCTGTTGTCTACCTGTCTTATTTTATTTCCCCACCTTCTAGTGGAATCCTAATCCTTCTAGTTTAACCTGTCTTCTTTATGATGTATACTTCCTAAGCAAACAACACGGCTTCCAGACTATGAAGAAAACTACAAAATTAAGGATCCAAAAGTAATGACAATGTTGTTTGAAGCAGAAGCACCAATAGTCCATTCCCCAAAGTTCCAACGTGTAGCCTTATCTATTTTTAAGGATGATAAAAATTATTCATCTTCAAATATAATTAGGAGAGTTAATGAATGGCCATGAAAAATTAGCTGTATGTTATTTTATTAATAAAATTAGTACATGAAATATTAAAAATTAAACATATTCATTTTTCTATTACTCTATTAATAATTTTTATTAATAATTATCTACATAAAATGTTAAGTGATATATTAACACCTTATAAACAACATTTTATTAATTAATAAGAATTATTTGGGCGAAAATAATATCTTTTTGTAATCACAGCAAATATAAGAGTTGAAAAGTTATATTCGTTATTCATGAATAATGGGTCGTTTTCTCCCAACAACTCTTATGAATAAAAATAACATCAATTTTAAGGTATTTATACGTCACTTAATATTCTCGTAGCTAATTGTTAATAAAAATTATTAATGAAATGACAGAAGAACAAATATGATTAATTTTAATCTTTTATGAATTAACTTTATTGATAAAATATATAAGAGAAAAATTTGACAACCGACTCATCTTTCCTTGACTAATTTCATCGTCAACCCATAATTAGGATATTATGTTGTTAAATATAGGTTTTTTTTTTGTAGACTTAAGCCCCAAAGGATAAACTTCCAAAAGTGGCATGGATTTATTAATATGTTCACAAAGATATCCACTTCTTTTAATTTGTTAACGACAAAAAGTCCTAAAAAATATCTTAAAATGCGATAAAAATGGACAATATTAAATTGGTGATACTAGGTGTACACCTATTTTATTAATCAAATTCAACAAAGTTAAGACACATATTTTATTAACCAAATTCAACAAAGTTAAGAAAACCATTCTAAGTAAAAACACATTTATAACACGCTCTTCTTTTTCTTCTTCTTATTCTTCTTCTTCCGTCATTTGTATCGCCGTCGTCATTATCTTATTCTTAATTCTCCTCCTTTTCGTTTTCCTATTTTTCCATTATCATCTTTTTTATCATCATCTTCTTCTCCCTTCTCCATCTTTTTTCTCTGTTATTTTCTTCTCCCAATTGAAATTGTATAATTTATCCATGATAATTATGCAGCATTATCAGCATCATAGAAAAACTGTATAAATTTAGTAACATACATTTCGAATAAGAACTTGTAAAAATTTATAGCATAAGCTTCTTACTTTAGAACTACACATTTTGAACAAAAATTTGCATCTATTTCGAATGAGAACTCGTTAAAAATAAGAATATAAACTTGTAGTTCTTAGAAAGGAAAATCATTTGTGGTCGTTTTTTGTTAGATTGTGCTTCGTATTTATGTTCTTTAATATGTTTTGCATTTTCTTGTAGTTTATTATATAAATGAAGAAATGAATAGGATTATACTACTAATTAATTAAAACAAACCAAAATGTATTGAAGAGGCGAACAAGAATATATATATACTAATTCGAACACAAAACAACAAACAATAAAAGTTGAATTCCTTAGTATACATATCAACAACACATAATTAATTCAGTTGAGCATTAAAACTTGGAGGAGGAGGATTAGAAAAAAGAAGAATGGAGATGAAGAAGGCGTAAGAAAATAAAGAGAAAAATGAAGAAGAGGGCGCGTGTGTGAAAACGAGTTTGTCGGCAAAAATGCTTAGTCACATAAAATTATGAATATTAAATATATATTCTCAAAAAACGCTTTAGAGATAAGATTTTGATGTAATTTTTTGCAAGCATGATTTGAAAAAAAGATAAATATTTATTCTCAATATTTGGTAATTTTACCTTAAGTATCATTGAGGAATCGACTAGTCCAACAAATCAACAAGAGATAGCCACAAGTCTTTTTAAAGATTGGCATACTTTGGTGGAGGTTAAAGCTATAGGTCCATTCAAATTGATGCTCACCTTCGACTCTATTGCTAATATGGAAGAAGCCATGCAATCTTCTTCTTTATTAGATTAATTATTTTGAGGATATAAGGGGTGTTCTAAAAAGAAAACTAATACGTCCAGAACAGTATGGATAGAGATTTTTGGAGTTCCACTTCATGCATAGAATGAAGAAAATTATCGTAGAGTGACGGAAGTTTGGGGAAATGCGGTTAAGATGGGAGAAAACCTCATAGATGTTAATAATTTCACTTCAGTCAAGGTGATGATTGATACGCTCTGATCTCGGCAAGTTGATGCGTGTGCATTTTGGGTTGTTTTTAGTTTCAATTTCTCTCAATTATCATGATATTCTTTGTGGATTATTGTTATGAATTGATCAAATCAAACAAACTTGATGTTCTTTGAGTTGTGTTTGTGTTTTTAGATGATTCACTAAAGAGTTTTTAGGTAATTGAAGATCATTTGAGAAAGATTAAAGAAGTGGGAACGAAGCAGAGAAGAAAAGAGAAATTTGGCTAAGTATTGAAGCCCACGTATAACGTGGAGATCATATGTGGGGATTAAAATGCCAAAAACCAACTTGGACAGAGAGTGGACGTAATACGTGAAGGCTTGGCGTTATACGTGGGTAATTAGCATCTTGAAATAGAACTTGGCAGAGAGCACACGTTGTACGTGGCTCTCCCCACGTTATACGTAAGTATTGGCGTCCAAGAAGCCATTTTGAGGTAGAACTCACACGTTATATGTGTGTATATGGCGTCGTACGTGAGGCTAGGCAAAAAAGAGGCAAGAATTGACAGAACTCCCACGTTATACGTGGGAAGTGCACGCTATGCGTGGGGGCCAACGTCACTTCCAGTAATTTTCTCAAAAGCCAATCCAATTCAAGTTGTTAGACCTCAATTCCACTCATTAATCAAGGGCTTAATTGGAAAGATCAAAGATATGATTGATTGAAGACTCAAGAGAAGAAGATAAGGCTTGTAATTCTAGAGATAAGATTAGGATTAGATTAAGATTAGATTAGATTGTAATTTGAATTTGAATTTTAATTAGGATAGGTATAAGAAGTAACTTAACCACTAGGGTTAGGAACTTCAGCACAGATTAATTTTTCTTAGATCTAGTTTCACTATGCAAGGTTAAACTACTCCATTGTTAAGGGTGAGGAGCTCTGTTCACCCAGCATGAGGTAGTCTTTTGTACATTCAATTATCAATTCAATGAGGTATATTCAGTTATCTTCTGT
>JASCZI010241674.1:208411-224764 GCA_036250425.1 Stylosanthes scabra
GCTATGAGGGCACGTGTCACTTCCTTTTATTTCATTTTATTTTTTTGCACATACATATTCAGTTTCGTTCCCTTTGTCCGTTTTTAACTTTTGTGGTAGAAATTTTAGCAGAACAACAATTTTTTTTTTTAATTCGACCTAAACAGAACATTTTAATTTCTAACAATACCGAAATGTATTCTTCCGAAATAAATGGGTTCCAAGTGGATAATAGTGGAAAAACTCGGCTTTTTTTTAATTAATATAAGTATAGTAAAAAGTTTTAATTACAAAATGCACATCACAAAAAAAAAATCCTGAAATGCGCATTCTTTTTTAATTTAAATAAATATTTACATGTTTTTGCCTTTTTGGACATGAATATTTAACATTTTTATTGACAAAAATACCCATGCTTTTAAATTTGGGCCTACCATTATGGGCCCACATCACTACCTGTCACTCTGCCAGCGCATGCCAGCGAAATGGCCTAACTCTCCTCCATGTACACCGAAGTGCAATTGACAACTTTACTCTCCTATTCAGTTTTGACTTTATGATTTATATAAAGAGAAAATTAAAAAAAGAGAAGTGACAGAGAGTCCTAATCATAAGCTTAATAATAGGTCTAATAATTAAAATGGTAAAGAATTCAATCATAAATGTTATTTTCTTAAAAAATTAAAAATATAAAAATGTAAAACTTTCTCTATGTAAAAATTAGACTTATAATTAGGTTTGTGATTTGGGCCTCCTAACCATTTCTCTTAAAAAAAATATTAATTAAAAGTTCATTCCCGGGGAAAAAGAAAATCTAAAACACTGAAATGAAAAATAAATTCTTGAATTATTTGAAAGAGAAAGTTTAGAAAATTCATAATTTGTTAGTCAATAAGTGATTTTTGCATTTTGTAATATTACTCTATTTGAAAGACTTGAAGACTTGATAAATGATTTTTGGAACATCATTCATCTCATGAGGTAATTTTTGGAATTGAACTAAACCCACCTATTCTAAAAACTATTTACAAAATTTTGTTAAAAGTTTCAATTATAACAAAACGATTTTGTAAAGAAAATAAAAATGAGATTTTGGTTTTTAACAACCTTAAGAATTTGATCCAAATTTTCTTTTTTTCGATAAGTTACAATCTGACAAGTTCTCTCAAAGATGAGATATGAGAAGGTTTAAAAAGAACAAAATACACACAAACAAGCTAATAAACCACCAAAACAACACATGTCTACCCCATTCTAAAACACTCAAAAACTGGCTAATCAAACTTGTTTTCTCTATTTCCTACTAACACCGCAGGTTCCAAACAAGCACCATAGCTACTATCAACAAAGCTTCAAAATAATTTCATTCTGCCTACCGAGACAAAGCGAGATATTTATTTGGAAAGAGATCGTGCACCTGATATGATAAGTCTTGTTGAAAGTTTCATACGGCCTTTGTGTTTCTACACTTTCTTATATCGACATTTTTCGTTGTTCTTTTTCTTCCTCCTTAGAGTCGTCAACACCACATTTTCATTTTCATTGAAAAAAATGCCACCTTTTTAACATACTTGCAATATATTTTTAGATTCCTCAACATCTTCATTCTCTTCTTCACCACTAATAAAAGATTCTTCGACATCCTCTTCAACTTCTTTGGCCTCATCTTCTTTCTTGTTATCTATGCGTCCTTTTTTTTTTGTGGTTGAACTCATTATATTTTTTGCTTGATTGCGAACACCGAATTTAGTAGAACTATTTGAATGATTATTAAAAAAAAAGCCAAATTTTGATTTCTAATTTTGTATTTTATTTTTTCCATTCGGATAAAAATGATTGCTAAAACTAAAACAAAATAGGAGCAATATTTAAGGCTTAAAATATCATTTCCTTTTTCGAAGTCTCTTTTATCAAAATTTAAAAATTTTGGAATTAAAATGATAATTTATTCTTATTGTAAATTGGAGATTTTTTTTTGTGACTTTAAATTGGAGTTGTTGAGCACTTGAGCTTGTAGATTAATTCGTAGACTAATGACTAAATCTTCTAAATTACATTTGTATTCAGTAGGGGTGAAAATTTTAAATATGGTTTAAGATGGGTTGAGATACCAAAACAAAATTCATTTGGAGGGTGAATCCATTTTCTTCTTTTGTAAAAGAAAAAAAAATCGCTAACGCCAAATTCATATTTTGGTTTTTAATTTTTTGGAAAAAAAATTGACATCAACGAATTCAAATTTTATTGTCAAAGAATTCGTTGGGATGATTCTAAAAATAAAATTAAAATAGCAATCAGTTCATGCGAATAGTTAAAAACACCGGGATGAAATTAATAGTGATAGCTTTGTTAAGAGTAATGAGAATTAGTTACAAATTGTTAGTCTTCTCTCTATAAATATCTGTAATGTAAGGAATGTAACTAACTCTAGAATATTCCTCTTATTTTCTAAAAATATCTCTGATAAAATCCATTTCGATGGGTTATTTCATATCATTAATTGACTAATTATCAACCTCTCACTACTTAAATACTAGCAAAATAGGTTTGTTTGCGTTTAATTGCTCCTTAGGGCTTAAATTGTGAAAACATTCATTTTTTGCCATAATTTTTATATATTCACTTACTTACTTAATTTTCATTCCATTCGATACCTTGATGTGTTTGTTCAAGCGTTTTAGGCCTAGATAGGTTAGAATCAGATTGGAAGTGGCCACGAAATGCAAAAGGAGCAAGAATGAAACGATGCGAATGGGAACTATAGTCATTGGATTGGAGCAAACTTGGACTCTTTGGAAAGAGGAATTCAATACCTACAACTCTCATGTTGAACAATTCGACTGGTTCTAAGTGATTCTATGAGAAATTCACTTCCGAAGATCGGTGCTCAGAAATCTCCTAATGCTGTCAATCCTAACCTCTTGTCACTAATTTGGGTATAACTTGAGCTACAGAGGTCCAAATGACTTAATTACAACGCTATTGGAAAGCTAATATCCAAAGCTTCACAACGATATATAATAGTCCTATATGGGTACGCATATGGACTCGATGCGTACACATCCAAGCAGGAGTGGCGCGCACGGCACATTTCGTCACCTATGCGTACGCATAGGAAACAGATGCATACGCATCTGAGCGTGGACAACAAGCAAAATGAAGGCCAAAAAGGGAATTTCAAGCCAAGTGGAGGCCTATAAATAGAGGGGATGCTACCCCATTCTCCACACACCTTCTTGAGCCCCTTTTTGGGGGTTCTAAAGCATTGAGAGTTTTTGGGGGAACTTATGTTCTCCCATGTTCTCTCTTAGTTAAATTATTTTAGTTCTTAGGATTTTTGTTTTCTTGTAGCCACACTAGCCAAACATTTTATTTCTTTTATTGTTTGTTTATTTTATTGTTACTCTGTTGAATTTTAGTTTTAATTAATTTTCTTTACCGTTATTCTGCCGATTTCAAAACTGCGATATTTACATTTTACATATTGTTATGCTGCCTGTTTATTTTTTCCCGCTTTTATGATTTTCGTTAGTAGTGAGTAGAGTCCCATAGTGTCTTGGCTGTGGGGTGAAATGTGCAAATGACCTTAGCTGCAAGTCCCCATAGGATCGGATGGGGAGGAACGGGTTAAACCCGTAATGCTATTCGTACGCCCATGCTAGCAAAGATTGAGGTCCCTGCGACACAGATTCACCACGGTGATCACAAGTAAAAGTGCATTAGGACCTGGTGACAGCGGGTTTCTAAAGAGTTCGTTCAGCCCTAGTTGTTGGATCGCAGACTCCAACGCCAGTCAAAGTTCGAGTGCATTAGGGCCTGGTGACAGCAGGTTTCTAAAGAGTTCGTTCAGCAACTAATCAATGGGTTGGATCGCAGATTCCACCGCCATACCTGCACCCTTGTGAGTTCACTCCAGTAACGCGGATTTACTCGAATCCATCGTGGGATCAGTACCTCACAGCTGGTATGCCAAGGATATGCGGAGGTTCCTCCTAGGTGATAGCTCATCCGACCTGGGACATAGCAGTGATCATAGGGATGCACAGTATTTCAACCCACGGCCGGGGCACTCATTTATTATTATTGTTATTTACTGCTTTCAACTGCTTTTAACTGCACTCTGTTTTCAAACCAACAAATCAATTCAACTATAACGAAACCTCGATCAAAAGTAAACATCTCGTTTCTACTTCCTAGGGAGAATGACCCGAGTCCCGTACTCAGTATTTCAAACTTGGTTGCACCATGTGACACCCTTTTCTAAACGGTGACAGGGCGAAGGAAAAGGCTTTCAACGACAGCCCCATCCCGAGCTTCGTCAATCTCAGATTTATTTTCTCTCACTTCTTTTTCTCTCATTCTCTTCCTTCTTCTTTGAATCTGGTACCATTCACATGGTATCAGAGCTCTTCACGATCCATGGATAATCCTACAGCAGCTCAAACGAACTTTATGAGTCAGAATCCCTTCGCTGCATTTTCAGCGATAAAGCTTGGGGAAAATAACTTCAAAGCATGGAGAAAGCAAGCACTAGCGTGCGTCAAGATCCACAAGTTGCAGAGTCATCTAGATCCACGAACAGTACCAGCAATTGAGAATCCAGATTATTTAGAATGGGAATCGAAAGATCAATGTTTGGTAGCTTGGCTAATGGCGTCAATGGAAGCAAGTTTTGTGAATCGAGTAGTAGAATATGAGTACACATATCAGATCTGGCATGTTCTTCATGAGTACTTCGAGGCTAGAGAGAAATCTAAAATCAAGCAGTTAAAGACGCAGTTGAAGACGTTCAAGAAGCAAGGCTCAACAGCGGCAGAGTATATGGCAAAGATATACAAGGTTTCGGATGTGTTAAATGCACTCGGAGCTCCACTCACACGAGAAGAGTACGTTGAAGCAGCTTTGGCTGGTCTTGGTGAAGAGTATAGTCCGTTCATTATGCTTGCTAATACAATTCCAATGTCTGAAAGTGAATTTGAAACACAATTACTTGCACAAGAAGAGTTACTTGAGAGGTTCAGGAAGACAGATCTAGGTCTGATTCAAGCAAATGTAGCTTAGCGAAGTGATACTCAAGAGGCAACACAGGACAAGAGCTTCAACAACTACAACAACTATGGCAGAGGTGGATTTCGAGGCTCGCGAGGCAGAGGATTTCGAGGTTCTGGCTATCCTGGTGGCAAGGCAACATGCCTCAATGCCAAATCTGTGGAAAGATCGGTCATACAGCTGTTGAGTGCTATCACTGCTTTGATCAAGAGTATGTCAACTATCAGATCCAACCATTGAATTCGGCACAACCTCCAACAATGGCGTTTCACAATGCATCCAATACTTATAACGTGTCTTAACAACAAACCCCACGAGTCTCAGATTTGAAGCAGATCACTCAAACCTCTACAACCACTAATCCACATGCCTATCTTGATTTACCCTCTGCCATAGCTGATACTGCTTGGTACCCGGACTCTGGCGCCTCTCATCACATCACGTTTGATCAAAGGAACCTCACAACAGAAACTGATTACACAGGCACTGAACAAGTGTATGGAGGTAATGACTAAGGTATGGAAATTGAACGCATTGGAACTTTATTTATGCATGCATATTTATCCAATAGACCCTTTAAACTCCAAAACCTATTACATGTACCCTCCATGTCCAAGGACCTTGTGAGTGTAGCTAAATTTGCCGTGTGTTTTTTAATTCTGGCCTTATGTATGTAATGTGAAATGTCAGATATCCAAGAAGGTTGTTCAACAAGGAATGCTTAAAGATGGTCTCTACAAGTTTGAAGGGATTCAAATTGTCCCTAGAAATATCAAAAACACTGAACCTCAACCCCATAAACCTACATGTCACAATGTAACAGTTACTGCAAGTGAAATAGTTGAAAACGATATTACTGCAAAATAAAAAGAAGAATAAGCTACACCAAAACTTCATTTTTCTGTTCTTAAGTCTAATAATGCTACACAGGTTTCCAGTGAAACTGTCAGTAATGAATCTATTAGCCCTTTTAACTCTACATTTGTTAATAGTGAGTTTGTCAACTCTGTTGAATCTGTTAATACCCTTATAGATGCAAAGGTGAACATTAGTTGTAAGAAAGTTAATGATACTGTCCAATTATAGCATCAGAGATTGGGGCATCCATCTCATAGTGTTACAACTATTGTAATGAAACAGTGTGATGTAATGCCCAATCCTTTGAATAATAATAATGATACTCTTCCTCCAACTTTTTGCAATGCTTGTTGTATTAGTAAAATTCACCAATTACCTTATCCTGATTCATGCTCATCTTATGCACTCTTGGATCTTATTTTTTCCGATATTTGGGGGCCAGCACCTGTTTACAGTTGCTCAGGATTTTACATTTGTTTCATTGATGTAAGTTCAAGATACACAGTTACATACTTGTTGCAAACAAAAGGCCAGGCGTTTGAAACTTTTAAGCAGTACAAAGCAGCAATAGAACTTAAGACATGGCTCAAAATCAAGGCATTACAGACAAACAATGGCATAGAATACCTATCCCTTGCTTTCACCCAATACCTCCAAACAAATGGAATTGCACACCAACTTACATGTCCCTATACTCACCAGTAGAATGGAACAGTTGAAAGAAAACATAGGCACTTAATTGAAACCTCCCTCACACTCTTAAGCCAAGCCAAACTTCCTCTAACTTTCTGGGACGATGCAATCCAGACTGCCACTTACCTCATCAATAGATTACCAACCCCAACTCTCCAGAATAACTCACCTCTTGAAGCCTTAACCAATACCAAACTTGAATACACCTTCCTAAAACCCTTTGGCTGCACATGCTATCCCTTACTTAGACCCTACAATACACACAAATTTGACCACATATCCACCAAATGCATCTTTCTTGGCTATGCACAGAGTTATAAAGGCTACAAATGTCTCCAACCAGATGAGAAAGAAGTTATCTCTAGAAATTTGATCTTTAATGAGCATGAATTTCCTTATTCAGATTTATTCACATCTTCAATATCATCAGATACCCAACCACTCGAAGTCAATCATGATTCCTCTATTCACCCTTGTCCCAATCTTACCACTTCCACTAGAACTCATCCTCATCCATCCTTGCCAAATATCACCAATCCACCTCCAACACAAACTCCCACACTAACACAATCACAGTCACTCTCAACCTCTCACACAATCCCAACCTCACCTCCCATGCATTCATTAAATGAATCTTCCAATGATGTCAATAACATATCTACTCCATTATCTATCATGTCTTTTTCTGTTCCTGTTAATCATGGTTCTGTAAATGATACTGCTGCTAATTCTGCTGCCCAGTTTGTTTCTGTAGCTGCAGGTGTCCTTGAGCCAACAAAAAATGAGAGAGAGCTTCCTGCACATGTCAGTGTTACCACCAACCTGCATCCTATGCAAACTAGGAGCAAGTCTGGGATCACAAAGCCAAAGACTTTTGCAGCAGTAGTTCAGAGTCTTGATATGGACCTCGTTCATAATATTCCCCAAAGTGTAGAGCAAGCACTCACTAGCACTCATTGGAAACAGGCCATGGAAGAAGAATATGAGGCTCTCATGAGAAACTAAACTTGGAAGCTTGTTCCTAGACCTCCTCCAAATACAGCCCTTACCATAGGCTGTAAATGGGTATTTTGGATCAAGAAACACCCTGATGGGACAATTCAGAAGTATAAGGCCCGTCTTGTGGCAAAGGGCTTTCATCAGAAAGAAGGTGTCAATTATAATCAAGTGTTTAGTCCAGTGATTCGTCCACCTACAGTGCGCATTATGCTTAGCTTAGCCCTTGCAAAAGGATGGTGAATTCGGCAGTTCGACTTCAACAATTCATTCCTCAATGGTGACTTGACTGAGACAGTTTTTTTGACCCAACCTGAAGGTTTTATCTCACCAATTCAACAGCAATATGTATGCAAACTTCAAAGGTCCTTGTATGGGCTGAAGCAAGCCCCTCGAGCTTGGTTCCTCAAACTCAAACAAGCACTCAATAAGTTTGGTTTTGAAAACACAAGATCAGACACATCTCTTTTCACTAGGATCACTGCTACATCAACTACTTATGTTCTGATTTATGTTGACGATATTTTGGTCACTGGGAGCTCCTAATCTGAGATAGAGACCCTTATAAGGTAGCTGAATTTTGTATTTTCTCTAAAGGATCTGGGTGAAATGAATTACTTCTTAGGCATTGAAGCAGTTAGAACAAGTGCAAATGAGGTTCTATTATGCCAAACTAAGTATATCAAAGACTTGCTGGCAAAAGCTGGCGTGCAGCATGCCAAATCCATGCCTACTCCTATGGTTTCCAGCCTCAAACTCGCAACTCGTGATGGTGAAATTTTTGACAAGCCAGCCCTATACAGGTCTATTGTTGGAGGACTTCAATATGCCACGATCACTAGACCAGATATTTGCTATGCTGTGAATAAGGTTTCTCAATTTATGCATCAGCCACTGGACACACACTGGACAGCAGTGAACGTATCCTTAGATACTTCGTTGGCACAATGAAGTATCAGAATTCCAATGAGTGTAGGATATATGATTTCATTGATTCTGATTGGGGAAGTGATATTGATGATAGAAAATCTACAAGTGGGATCTGTCTTTACCTAGGACCAAATTTAATCTCCTGGTCTAGTAGGAAACAACATGTGGTCTCAAGAAGTACCACTGAGGCTTAATACAGAAGCATCGCTACTGGCCTCACTGAGATTATTTGGGTTCAAAACTTGCTAAGTGAAATGAAAGTTGCATGCTCCACAATTCCAAATATGTATTGTGATAGCCAGAGTGCAATACTCTTCACTGCCAACCCTATACTTCACAACAAAGGCAAGCACTTTGAGCTCAACTTGCACTTTGTTAGAGACTATGTAGCTGAGAATAAAGTCAATGTTTTGCACATTTCTTCACAAGATCAAGTTGCAGATTGCCTAACCAAGCCACTATCCACTTTTGGTTTCTCCAAACTCAAAGTACGACTTAGATTTGCTGAAAGACAACCAAGTAGCAGGGCTGATGTTAACCAAAGTCAAGAAGGTCTTAGAAGTTCAAGTAGTAGAGTTGATGTTAAGAGTAATGAGAATTAGTTACAAGTTGTTAGTCTTCTGTTTATAAATATCTGCAATGTAAAGATTGTAACTAACTCTAGAATATTCCTCTCATTTTCTAAAAATATCTCAGATCTATTTTCTTTCACTTCTCTCTCTTTCATTCTCTTCTTCTCTGAATCTGGTACTATTCACAAGCTTAAATGTATATTACAACAACAATGGCTAGATTTTGTTTGTTAAAAAACACCAGGGTGAGAGATTTGTATGTGAGAATCAGTGTGTTTTTATCCATTTGATATTTTAAACATAAGAAAGTGCAGTTTATGAAAGCATAGATCTTCTATTATTGAAGAGGGTTATAGACACTTAACAACTCAACAAAATACCAGTAATTCATAGGTTTCAAGTAACTGCTGCCATGAAAGCTTGACTTAGCTTGACTTTAATCGATATATAATGGTTCATTTCTCTTTGCTACTTACCACTCAATTTTGTTTTATTTTAAAAAAGACTTGAAAATTTATACAGTACAGTTGATACAAATATAGAATATTCCATTATAATACAGATTTTATCCCCTTACATCCCATAAAAGCTAAAATAAAATACAAATTTAATCTCATATATCAAATAAAATTCATATTTTTACAATTTATATCGGATAAACTCTTTTCTTGTAATCATAGAACTATGATTTTGACTATCTTCTGTGCAAGTCGCCAGTAAGAACTCCTCCTTAGATGCAAGTGCTCGACTAGGCTTTGAAGAGGATGGACTCACAGCAGCCAAAGCTTGGAACGACCTGTAATGACTCAAGTCAATAAAGTGTATTAAAGAGAGTTAGATTGAGAGAAAAAATCATACATTGGCTTGAAACTAAAATAGTGTATTTATAGGTTTAAGGATAGAGTGTACTGTTTCTTAAGTATGTTAGGATTAGGAAATCAAATCTCTATTATTTTGGGAGTTGATGTCGTGCCTTATGTATTAAAATATTGATCTGATCTCTTAGTTTATTATGAATTTAATTTAATTTAATTTGTATTTAGTTAGTTACAGGATATCCTTATCTTTCATTTCAAGCATGTGTCATATTAGTATGCTGTTGGGCTGAGTTATAAAGTGTGGGTACCGGGCCGAGTCATGTACAGCAGAGTTTATTTGAGAATGGGCTCATTTTGATGGACCATCTCATACTACATGATTTATTTGAAAAAAAAAAAATTTAAATGGAAACCTAACACTTGCATTTTATAAAAAATAAATAATTATAGCGTCAGCATAACCAGAATATAATACTGAGGTGAAAAAATTTAACAACAGTTTATTAACATTGCAATTTTTATTTTTTATTACTTTTCTTTTGGCAAAACAAAAATACTTGATTCCATTAGCTATTAAACTTCAAAAAGAAAAATGAGAAGAGAAATCTCATATATTTTATAATTTGAATTTTTTGTGTCAAAGGCTTTCATGATAAAAAATGATAGTTTATTTATTATTTACATTATACTTAGAAAAAGGCATAGAAAATGAGTTCTAAATTTAACGTGCAATCATGCTATTTAAACAAGTGAATTGATCAACAAAATGATTAACCAAGTAAACCTGCAATAATATCACCACTCTTAAAACCAAAAGCGCGTGGATACACGTTCTTCCAAGCCTTCTTCTCCTCCTCTTTCGTTGTGGTCGTCCTCTTCTTCCTCCTCTTCCATCGTCATCGTCTTCTTCTTCCTTCTCCTCAATCGTCATTGTCGTTGCCTCCTCCTCCTTCTCATCCGTTGTCGCCGCCTCCTTCTTCCTCCTCCTCCTCTTCTTCTTCTTCTTCTTCATCTTCCCCCTTCATTCCTTCCTCCAAGTCTGCATCTGCATCTTCTTCTTCTTTTTCTTTCTTTCCTTCCTTCCTTCCTTCTTTCTTCCATGTTCACATCTGCATCTACATCTTTTTTTTCTTTCATTCTTCCATGTCTTCTTCTTCCTCCACAAAAACGAAAATGCAACATTGCAGAACACAAAAACAAACTTACCTCACATAAACAACACGAATCACAACGTAGAAGAACGATGCAGAAAAAAGGTTTCAAAGAACGTTGAAATCGAGAATCACAAATCATGAAATCACGCGAATCAAACGATGAAAATAAGAACGTTGCATAAAGCAGAAGAAAACAAAGAACAAAGCTAAGAAGAAGAACGAATGAAAACAGAAAACTGAATTTGGCGGGTCTCAAAAAGAAAGAAAACGTTATAATAAGAGAAACAGGTGCATGATTAAATTTACTTGTTAGTCACTTGATTGATAAAATCATTTATTCACCAGAATTATTATTTAACGTGAGCATGCTTATTTACTTGATTGATCATTACAATAAAAAATTTAATAATGTTACGAAACCAATATTACGAAGTCAATTAGAAAACCGATGAATAATTAAACATCCAAAATTGAAAAGGTTATCATCCATATAATGTAAAAATTATCATCCATAATTTCTCATTGGCTCCCATTGACTCTCAAGTGTAAGTTCCCAATACTTTTCCTAAAAAATGTTTGCCCCAGAAAATAAACATGCAGAGGAGAAAGTGCCAAAAGCAAAAAGTTTCCTTGAAACCATTCTAGTTTCATGAAGATATTTTCAATCTTAAAATATATGATAGAGAATTAGAGATAAAAGTAACGTATCAAAAATACTATTGTCATCCAATCTAATTTAGCAAAATTTCAACCAATGATAGGAACGCATCCTTCCTATTTTTGGTAGAGATCATTCAGGACATGTTAAACAAGACGTTAGTCCAAACACACTAGTTTTGTAATTAGGAGAATCATATCGAATGAATCAAAATGCTAAAGGGATAAGATAAAAACGTGCAAAGCAAAATTCATTTACGTGAATCTGAAACCCCATTTACAACTACTGTTATCTCTATACAGCCGTATCTAAGACTAGGAATGGTTTAGAATAGAAATGCATAGTCAGATTAATTTTAACCATCCCAGTACTTCCCTGATTCAAGATTCGCCAGTCGGTGGCCTGCGTCCACGACCTCGTACACCTCGACCACGTGGAGATCTTCCACGTCCTCTCCCAACAGTGGGAACCACTCCAGCCTGTCTCAATTGGGCCCTCTCTCGGGCTCGCTCTAACAAATTTATGGTGGTTGATGAACTGTTCAGAGGGGATGTCTGCTTTACATCTCCGGTTTCAGCAGGACCACTGCTACTGGCAGTAGCTTGCCTGGTACCAGGTCTTGAGGAACTAGTTTCAGCAGCACTAGTAGGCAGAGCAACCGCACTTGCAATGGGAGTAGGTTCAGCCACCTGATCAGTCTCAACTACAGCAGATGTCTCAACTGCTGTTGATTCATTAACATTGGCCGCCTTCTCAGGAGTATCACTAGCCGCCTGACCGGCCTCCTTGTCAGGAGTATCAACGGCCGCCTTATCAAGAGTATCACCTGCCTCCTCCGCCTTGTCAAGAGTATCACCTGCCTCCTCAATCATGTCACCCTCGTCATTTTTATCATCGCCTGAAAGCTCAGGAGAATTGATCTCACCAGCCTCAAGAGCTTCATCATCAGCCCTAGCAGGGGAAGGTTCAGGCGTTCTAACAGTCTCAGACTGATCTTCACGAGAATCTTTTTTTTGCTTGTTACCACCCTCAACTTCTCCAGTTCCTGGCATCAATTCCCCCTCTTCTCTCTCACCACCAAGTGCCAATGGTGACTGCTGGTTTTCTGGCTCACTCTGATCCCTTTGCATATCATCCGACCCCATTTTCGTTTCATCTTCTTGATCCTGATTCTCTTCAAAATCAATGGACTTGTCATCATGAAGTTCCTCTTGATTATTACCTTCCAAGTTTTGTGGATCGTTGGTTTCCTCATCATTCGCAACAGGTATTTCGCCCTCTTCATTTTGAGCTTCATCGACTGCCTCATTTTGCCCTTGTGGCAACTCACCAATTTCAAGTTCTTCAGTAGCCAGAATGGTTCCAGTATGTTCTGGAGTTGTAGTAGGTTGTTCTTCGCTATTATCTTCAGGGGATTCTAATCCTTTCGACTTCTTCAACATGGGAGCATCAGAACCCTTTTCACCAACTGCAACTGATTCTTCCTGCAACTCAGAAGTAGAGGTAGGAGCAACACGTTTACGAGCCAATGGCTGAGATGGAGCAGATCCAGTTTGAGGTTCTGCCTCAGAAGGACCAGGCTTACCTGATCCTTCAGCATCAGACATTTCTGTGTCACCTTGTGGCTCATCAGGTTTTACCAAACGGGGCCTGACCAATTTCCTACCACTTTTACGGGGTTCTGCACTAGCTCTGGAAATTGGAGGTCTTTTATCACCATCTGCGGCGGCTTTAGGTGGTAAACCACTTACCCCAACAGGCGGCAACGGTGTGACACTAGGGGTTGATGCATGCACCACAGAAGCTGCCAAGTATTAACATACCATTAGTAGTATGAACAGAGGTATAGATATTTCTTATGCAGAGAGGTCTGTTTGAAATATATAAAATTTTCATTCACCATTTTACTGCATGTACCAGACTTTCACTCTAACTCACATTTTTAAAGTAATCTTAATGTACACTGCAGAAAGAGAAGTTAATAAACCTGTAGCAGCAGCAGAAGTATCCATAACTGTTGTTGCATCACCAAGGTTGCCATGGCCTCCAAGCTCAGAAAATACTGAATGAGCTTCTTTCTGAAAGCTTTCAACAGCGGATACGTATGGCGCAGCTAAGTCATCAACATTGGATCCAGAAAGGAGTTGAGCTGCATTTGCTCCCTTAGAATAATTTATACCAAATGCAAAAAGGAAAAACAGTCAATATCAGAACTGAGATTGCACTTTAAGCTTGGTAACTAACATTAGTTTAGACAAACCACTATTTTACATCATTACCTCAGGAAGACTGCCAACATCCTTAATCTTTTCAACTTCTTCAGACAATCGTTTTAGAGCCTCTTTGTGCCTCTCAAGTTCATTAATAAACTTTGATTTCTCCTGAAAGAAAATCAATTAACAAAAGAGAAGTAAGGTGTTAACAAAGTGCAGCTTGTGCTTTTTGGAGATGGAGCGTAAACTTAAGCTGCTTATGAATACGCATATATGAGCATGTATGTCGCACCAAAATTTCACTCTTCCAAGAAACACGGAAGTCTTACTATATATCTTCAGCTTTGTCCTTGAGCACTAAGCAGTACCATATCAAGGCCGTCTAGACTTTTCAATTCAAATAAATGTCGAGAAGATATTTTAGAGCAAAATTATTCGCTCATCCAAATCCCACTCGTAACTTAACCATATCAACCACAACCAATCATTACCCCATAAATAACACAGTTAAATAGATCAAACAATAAAGTTACCCAAGTATCAAGAAACCTCTATTAAAATCAAATTTTAACTTTTATCAGAACATGATTTGTTTTTGTATCTTTTAAAAAAATAATTGGGCGACATACAATGAGCAGGGGAGTCAGACGTCAATTCATTGTCGAAAGGAACCACAGTACATATTAAATCAAGAGATGCAAATAAAAACAATTTACGAAACAAGAAATCACCTGCTCAACATTGTTGTAAGAATCCTTTATTGCTTTTTCAGTCTTGAATCGCCTTCCCTTCTCCACACGATTTTCTTCCCTCTCCTTCTTTAGTTCCTCTCTATATCTCTCTATTGTTTTTTCAAGCATCTAAGAATAGAAATAGCAAAATTAATAGATGCTGCATCAAATTTCTTAAAAAATAAAGGGTTGAACCACTTTCAACTAAACCTGTATTCTGGTGTCCTTTTCTTCTTTCATTGCTTGATCACCAGTTGTATCAGTTGTCAACCTTTTTCCTGAAAAATAATAATAATAATAATTCATATAGATACTTCAGCCACAAATAAGCATAGAACTGGATAGACAACAAGGAAGCAAGCAAGGAAGGAAGGAAGGAAGGGAGAGAGAGTGAGAGAGAGAGAGAGAGAGACTAAGAACCTTGTTTGATTTCATCTAATTGCTTAGAAAGTTGCTGAATCACCTTTGCAAGTTCTTCCTTGTCCTTTGACAATGATTCCTCCTTCTTTGACAACAATTCATTGTTTCTCTGTAATTATGGACAAGGAAACATAGGATGAAACAAAACAATGAAAGGCAACACTATCACGATAAACAGAAATGAAGAATATATTAATAAGGGATAAAGGATAAGAATCCTGTAAATGGGGAATCTTGGAAAGTGACAACAAAGGTTATCCACCTTTAAAACAATAAATTAGATCATACAACCAGGACAAGGACAATATTCACTTTTATTTTCCAAAATTCTCATATAAGAGGATCCAAATCGATTATTCTTTTTTATGATAAATACAAAACTTCCATTATTTTGAACAAGAACTTCAATGCACCTTCAATGAACCCTGGTTAACCAGCAATTTCTTTAGCCTGTCCACTTCATGTTTTAGGCTAACCTGAGAAATTAACCATAACGAAATTCCATAAGTAGGGGGAACTTTCAGAACTTTACAAGAGAGAATATGACACAGACCTTAGATTGTAAAATATCATTAATTCTCTTTTCTCTCTCCTCAAGTTCAACTCTGCAGTTTGATAGGTCTTGCTCCAAACTTGCAACTGAATCCTGCTTTACAGAGAGTGTTTTTTCCATTTCGTCTATTTTAGAATCCTTTTCTTTGAGTCGTTCCTGATAAGATAAAATAAAAGTAGTAAATAACCAATAAAAACAAAGATGCAATATTGCTGCATATAGAGTAAAACAAATATTATATCTAACAAATGTATGTGTACACACATACATAGTTAACATTCCTGACAGATGAAATTAGTTTCCTCGCTATTTCTGCCATGGAATTATTACCGCTTTATTATTCACAGTTTCGCCTATAATTATCCTAAGTAAGGCTGTGTTTGGTAAGTGTAATGTGAAAGAAATACAAAGATGAGAAGGAAAAAAAAGACAAAATGCATAGCTCTGTCCATATCCTAATTTTTTGGAGGACAAAACATCAAGCTACTTTGATCTCATGACATAGACATCATGCATATTTCTATCCATATTCTTCCCCAAATAGGCTTGAATCCTGGTGTCTCTATTTTTGCCTTGAGACAATTACCAAACAAACCCTAAGGATCTATTTAGTTTATGTTTTAATTTTCTATTTCCAAATTCAGGATCTTTTGAAGGGATATATATATATATATATATATATATATAGAGAGAGAGAGAGAGAGAGAGAGAGAGAGAGAGAGAGAGGAG
>JASCZI010241675.1:0-12979 GCA_036250425.1 Stylosanthes scabra
TCGGTAAGGATCCGTAGAGAATACTAAGCACTCAAGGAAAATTCTTGAAGTTAGGATAACTTCGAGTGGAGTGGGTTAGTATTTGGGTGATCTAGTCCGTGAGGCGCATCTCAAAGGCTCGTGTTGTAGTGGTTTATCAAGCACCCTTTGAAACTTGGTGGTTAGTTGAACTTCTCAATTGCGATTGGGAAAGAGTGAACGTAGGCAAGAGTTTTGGCCGAACCACTATAAATTGTGTATCGTATTTCTATCTCTCAACTTTTATATTATTGTTATTTAAATTAATACAAGTACTTTGAAATTGTAAAAGCTCCTTGTAAGTACTTAAGAAGTGGCTTAAGTCCTTGGAAAAATACAAATTCAATTTACTTGAGTTGTTTATATTAAAATCTATTTAAGCTTCCGCGAAAATTTATCATTGTTGTTTAATACTCAATTCACCCCCTCTTGAGTATTTGTATCTTGTGCATACCGTCTAACACTTTTGTTAACCAAGTTCAACTAATTTGAATAATAAAACTTATGTGAGTCTCCGAGTGAAAGTGAGTAGGGTGTTCATGGATCAAATATAGCCAAAATCTAAATATCATCCACATTAAAATTAGAAAAAAAAATTAAGGTCAATTATTAGGAGCCAATTAGGGTTGTTAGTTCCCGTGTAGTGTGAGCTCCCTAGCATAGTTGTTAAAATTATTATCGGATCCGATATAATAGATAAATTAAGAGAAAGTCTATGAAACCAACATTGTTGGTGGCCCATAATAGCCAATATCTTTTTTCTTTCTCTTTTTCTTTTCTTTTTCCAATCCCACCATTATTTTAATTGGACTTATTAGCTTTCTAATGACTCCCTAACATTGGTTCCGTAGCATTGTTCTAAATTAAATATTGCGGATATGTGAATTAGATCCGATCCATAAACAATGCTGCTAATAAGAATGATTTTTGTGGAAATTAGATTTTTAAAGTTTAAACCCAAATAAATAAGAGATTAGGAAAATAAAATAAAATGTTACTATGATGACTTACCGAGCCAGGGGAATACATAAGTCCCACATCGAAAGGAGTATCCTTGGTCATGAGGATTCGCATGAATGGATCACACGACAAGTAGAGATTCTTGAGCAACACAACATCACTAGAACCTTCTGGAACCTTCAATGTTATGCTACCTTCCACAATCTCCATGTCACTTTCCTTTGGGAAACCAGTGACATAGTTCTTCAGAAACACTTGTTTGTTCCTCACTTGTGCCATGATCTCTTAAACTTGCTACAATAGTACAACCACAAAGTATACATGTAGATCAAAAGGCAAAGAAGAAGTTATAGTCTTATAGAGACTACAACTTTGGACGTTGCTAATTTTGATCCACAATCTCTTTATCCTATCGTGTCTTTCTTCGTTTGGTTGAAGAGATTTTTATGGTCACACAATGTTTTTGGTAAGGAACTAATGCCCAATGATTTAGATATCTTAATGTGGGGGACCGTACATAACATACAATCATTCATTTATGATAGTTGCCTTGGTCGGCAAGCTTAAGCGCCACAAAAATTTGAAGTCAGTTTTGGCTTTCAATGTTTGACTATTTTGGTTGTAGGTGTTCTATGTCTACATGACTCATGGAGTGTTTTACTCTTTTCTAATTAAACAAATCTTAACTCTTTATTTATTAAGTTTAGGATCGATTAGGATTAGTTTCTTTCTATAGGTTATAATTTTACACGATTCTTCTAAAAGTGGGACATGAGAAGGTTCAAAACAACAAAAAACAAAACGTGTAAACAAACTAATAAACCAACAAAACAACACATGTCTATCACCTTCTAAAACACTCAGATACTCGCTAGTCAAACCTGGTTCATTTCTTTCCTTATGATACTGCACGATACCTTAAAGCACCTATACCAAAGTTCACCTATTTCCAAAACACCAAATATCCCCTAACTGCCTACTGAATTAAAGCAAGATATTTATTTGGAAAGAGATCGAGCACGTGACATAATAAGTCTTGTCGAAAGTTTCATACCGCCTTGGTGTTTCTGCACAAATTTTCTCATACTTTTGTTCTTGGATCTGTTGTAGCGACATTTCCCGTTGTTCTTTATCTTTCTCCTTAGAGTTGTCAAAACCACATCTTCATCTTCTTCAAAAATCATGCTACCTTTTCAGAGACTTGCAAAGTATTTTTTGCTTCCTCAACATCTTCATTCTTGTCATCACCACCAGTAAAAGACTCTTCCACATCCTCTTCAACTTCTTCAATCACGTCTTCTTTCTTGTTATATGTGTTTTCTTCCTTCCTTTTGGTTTTTGTTGTTGAACCCATTCCTGTCCGCGATTGATGGTGAACATCGATCCGCTTCCCTCCTTTGTTGTTTTTGGATACTTCCTTAGCTTGTATAAAGTATTCGAAACCGATGGTAAAGACTGATCGGAGATTGACTCGTTTTCCATGTCTCTTCAAATGAATCACCAGAGTCTCAACTGAGTCGCTTTAATGACTTCTTTAGAATAATATCTGTCCTCTAGTAGGCACTTAGTAGAAACTGAATTCTCCTCTTTGTTGCCTATCTCCTTTCCATTAATATCAAGGTGATTTAGAATTTAGTGTTTATAACTCAATGATTACTACTGCACTTTTTTTTATCTTTTTTCTAGCGCATTAATATTCTCTGTTATATATTAATTATCTCAGCAATGAAACTAAAATAACTAACCCAATAATTAAACCTTCTATTTATTATTAATAAAATGTAAGATACTTTTCGGTTTATCGGTTATATATTTTTAAAAGTTCTTACAAACAAACATTAGAAATAAAATAAGTTCCCGTTAACAACCCCCAGGCCATATAAAAAGAAAATAAGCCACAAATTCCATGGAAGCTATGCCAAAATTGCAACCTGTAAAAAGACCAACCAATGCAGCAGGTACATTCTCAAGACGCTCATCTATGTCTTCCATATACAGAACTTTCCCTTCTCTGATATGTGGCAGAATAAACTCCAAGAATTTTGGATAAAGGTGATAGGAATCACTAACTATGAAACCTTGCATACGAATGCGCTTCATGATGAAATTTGTCAAATTTGTTACGCCTTCCGGTTGAGTAAGGTTATATTGAGAGATCATTCTCAAATAACATAGTAGGGCAATCATTCACGGGCAATAGCCACAATCTTTTTTCCTAAATTTTGACCACTAAAAAGGCCAATTAAGGCTTCAGGGCCACTCTCAAGACCCTCAACTATGTCTTCCACATATGCAATCTTCCCTTCTCTTATATGAGGCAGAACAAACTCCAAGAATTTAGGATAAAGGTGATAGAATTTAAACACAACAAAACCTTCCATCCGAATCTCCTTATATATGATATGTGCCAAATTTGTTACACCTTCTTGTTGAGTCAGATTATATTGTGAGATCATTCCACATGCTGGTATGCGACCATTAGATCTCATGTTCAAAAGCACAGCATCAAGTGTCTTACCACCCACATTTTCAAAGTAAATGTCAATGCCTTCCGGAAAGTGCCTGAAAATATAATGGAGTTTTTTTTTTTCTTTAGGCGAGGCTGGAACCGAAACGTCTTACAACGAAGAGAAAATAATGTCACATGAGGTACAATTTATCGATAAGAATAGATAATTTTGTGGTGTTTATTATTTTTGGCCAAAATTTTTAAACACTACTTCTAAATTCTAATGATATAAAAATAAAGTGTTGAACCTTTAAAATTTTTCTAATATATAATATTTTCATATTGAAGTACTAACCTTTTCAATGCAGCATCGAGGTCTGATTCTTCTTTGTAGTTAAAAGCTTCATCAAATCCTAATTTATTCTTCAATATATCCACCTAGGTTTGTAGGAGAAATGCATTCAAATAAAATAAAAGTAAGACTAATTAATTATCTTTGTAGCAAAATAATAATAATTAGGGTAATACCTTTTCTTGAGTTCCAGCACTTCCAACAACATAACAATCAGTCAACTTAGCAAATTGACCAACAAGTTGACCAACTGCACCAGAGGCAGCTGAAACAAAAACTCTCTCTCCTTTTTTTGGACACCCTAATTCAAAGAAACCACCATAAGCTGTGATTCCCGGCATACCTGTGTGTTCAAAGTTCAAACAATAAATTAAATGATATTGAGGATTATAATTTGGTCCAAAAATTAATTAATTGATGAAGTAGCACGTACCCAAAATTCCAGTATAGTAAGAAAGTGGAACATCAGTGTGCTCAATCTTGAAATTTATTTGAGCTGAAGGAACCAAGCTGTATTCTTCCCATTTAGTAATCCCCCACACTAAATCACCTTTCTTATAGTTTTGGTGTCCAGATTCAAGCACTTTACTCACACCGAATCCTAACAATGGCTGCAACAATCATTCAACAATACAATTAATCATGTATTTTGAATATTAAAGTTCACATGCATTTACTTATTAAACACATTTTTTTCCCACTTTACCAATCTTTTCACCCTATAGAATTTTGTTCCAAACAAGGATGATATATCATTAATCTATAAAAAAAAAAAATAATAATAAGAGAGATATTAGATGCACAAGTCTTTTGTTAACTAAGTCGAACCAAAATCAATTAGCGAGTGAGAGTGATTGGTAGGTTGTTTACGGATTGGATTGGATATAGCCAAAATCTAGATCCAATCTGATAAACAAATTAAATACCACAGATTTAATGATTTTTGTGGAAGTTAGGCTTTGCACTTAATTGACAAAAAGATTTAGGTGTATGTCTGGCATCACTTAAAGATGAAAGTCAAATAAATAAGAAATTAAGAAAATAAAATGTTAGTATGATGACATACTGAGCCAGGGGAATAGACAAGTCCCACATACAGAGGAGTATCCTCGGTCATGAGGATTCGCATGAATGGATCACACGACAAATAGAGATTCTTGAGCAACACAACATCACCAGAACCTTCTGGAACCTTCAATGTTATGCTATCTTCCACAATCTCCATGTCACTTTCCTTTGGGAAACCAGTGACATAGTTCTTCAGAAACACTTGCTTGTTCCTCACTTGTGCCATAATCTCTTGCTACAATAATAGTACAATCACAAAGTATACTTAAAGATCAAAAGGCAAAGAAGAAGTTATAGAGAGTAGAGACAACAACTTTGGACGTTGCTAATTTTGATCCACAATCTCTTTATCCTATGTCTGTTCATTTGGTTGAAGACTTTTTTATGGTCACACACTGGGTTTTTGTGAGGAATGAAATGATAAGATATCTTAATGTGGGGGACCGTACATAACATACAATCATTCATTTATGATAGTTTCCACTTTCCTTGGTCGGCAAGGTTAGCCAATGGACTCAAATTCCACAAATATTTGAAGTAGCTTTCAATGTTTGACTATTTTGGTGGTAGGTTTTCTATGTTTAAGGAGCAGTTTGCACCTTTTTCCGTTCTCTCTATTAGCGCGTGAGTAGCTATCTCAGTAGCGAAACTAGAATGACTAGCAAAATACTTAAACCTTCTATTTAGTATTAGAATTAATCTATTTGTACTATTGTACATCTCCGTACACCTCATTTACAACATGGAAAAATATAAACATAGTACAGAAAAAATAAAAATTTCTGTTCTAATATTTACGTTTTTCCGTGTAAATGGGATGTATGAAGGTGTATATTGATACATGTATTATTGGCTTTATTATTAATCAAATGTAAGATACTTTTCGGTTTTATATATGTCTAAAAGTTCTTACAAACATTAGAAATAAAATACGTTCCCGTTAACAACACAGGCCATATAGAAAGAAAATAAGTGAACAAAAGAGATGATGAAAAAACAAGCTATCTATGCCAAAAGCTCAAGCTTTCTTTCATTCACGAGAAACAACAACCACTTGTTTGCCAAAATTGCGACCAGTATAAAGACCAACCAATGCAGCTGGTCCATTCTCAAGACCCTCAGCCATGTCTTCCACATACACAACTTTCCCTTCCCTGATATGTGGCAGAATAAACTCCAAGAATTTGGGATAAAGGTGATACGAATCACTAACTATGAAACCTTGCATACGAATGCGCTTCATTATGATATTCATCAAATTCGTTACGCCTTCCGGTTGAGTAAGGTTATATTGAGAGATCATTCCACAGGCAGATATGCGGCCGTTAAGTCTCATGTTCAATAGTACAGCATCGAGTGTCTTTCCGCCCACATTCTCGAAGTAAATGTCGATGCCTTCGGGAAAGTATCTGGTTTGATGTAAAGTGATGTTTGATAACCATTAGTTACCAGTATGTGTCATGTCACTAGACGCAGTGGCTTAAAATCCTTTTATGGCAATAAACAAATCAAACTAACACTAAACACTCACCTTTTCAGCGCAGCATCGAGATCCGGCTCTTCTTTGTAGTTAAAAGCTTCATCAAATCCTAATTTATTCTTCAATAATTCCACCTGTTTGTAGGAATTGGTAGCAGAAACTAAATTGAATGGATTTCATTCACGGGGATCATACTCCTTTAAGTCGATCCATAAACCATTCCAAAATCTAAGATTATGCATTTACCAACATGATTAAGCATGAAATACATGGTACGGTATTACATTTTATTTTCTTGTTTGAAATATAAAACACATCATAGATATGACAGAAATTAGCACGAGGTTATGTGATTTTAAAAAGTTTAGTGCAAATTCACCAAGAATGTAACAAAATCTTACAAGCATGATGCTACATTCTTCAAAAGTTTCCACTTATGAAGTGATTTGTAGTTATGAGAGAAAACAGGTTAAGCTTGGAAATTGGCAAAAGTATCCCAGCAATACAATTAAGCTAACAGAATCAGTAGCAAGTTTAAGAGTATAAGGAAAGGCATCAAAGAACGACACTGATTTATCGCTTATGCAGACACACATATAACACCAATAATTAGATAATAGGAGAATACCTTCTCTTTGCTTCCGGCACTTCCAACGACATAACAACCGGCCAATTTGGCAAACTGGCCAACTAGTTGACCAACTGCACCAGAGGCAGCTGAAACAAATACTGTCTCTCCTTTCTTGGGAGAGCATAATTCAAAGAAACCAACATAGGCTGTCATTCCAGGCATACCTTTTCATAGAAGAAAACAACATGGGTGAAATGGCAGAGTAGAATGAGAGCAAACATGTAAGTGACACTAATTCTGAACAAGTAGAATGTATATGAAAATAAATAAATAAAGTTCAAAAGTAGTGAATGCGAATCTATTGGTTCAAGGTGAGAGTATTAAGGCAGAATATAACCTTTCCAGAACAACAGAAGAAAATAGGAAGCAAATAACCAACATACCAAGAATTCCAGTATAATAAGAAAGTGGAACATGAGTGTGCTCAATTTTGAAAGGTGATTGATCTAAAGAGACGAAGCTGTAATCTTCCCAGTTAGTAATCCCCCACAGTAAATCGCCTTTCTTATAATCCGGGTGTCCAGATTCTAGGACTCTACCTACACCATATCCTCTCAATGCCTGCAACAATTATCAATTCTGCAAAATTCAGCAATAATAGATTCCTTCATATTCTCAATTCTCATTGAAAAATGAACAAAATACAGCGACTTACAGAGCCAGGGGTAAGGGAAGAAGGACCCTGGGTCATGAGGATTCGCATGTAAGGATCGCATGACAAATAGAGGTTCTTGACGAGAAGGACCTCGTTATTGGAACCTTCTGGAAGCTTCAAGGTGACGGTGCCTTCAATTATGTCCATGTCGGATTCCTTAGGGAAACCACTCACATACTCCTTCAGAATCACTTGCTTGTTCCTCACTTCTGCCATTATTCGGAAAACGAATGGTAATGTGGCAAAGGTAGAGAAGAAGGGGAAATGAATATTTGCATGTGCTACCAAAGTGTTTGAATGGAAGAACTTAGTGGTCACCGCTTTTCCACATTGTAAGTCACTTCAGTGAAGTGATATTGTTCTTATTTTTATTTTTATTTTTTTATTTTTAGAAGGAAAATAATGGTTTTCTTTTCAACCGTTAAAAGTCAAAAGGTTAGAGTTAAGAGTAAACACGCCAAAACTGTTAAAAGTTTATGAAAAAAATTGGTGATCATAATTTTTTTTAGCTACAGGCAGTTATAATTTTATTATTTTAATTTTTAGTTTTATTTATAAATTTGTATAGAATTAAACGCCTAATATTATATATTATAAATATTTATTTATGAATATTATTTAAATAAAATTATAAATTTTATAATCTCTACTTATTATTATTCCAATTTAAAACACGTCAGTCAAATATTTACATAAATGTTATTTGTACATCAAAATTTAACTATAAAATTAACTACTAAGTATTTTGTATTTTTATATGTATAACATGAATATTTATACTATATTTGATTTGTATTTTTTTTTAAAAAAAAAATTATGTTGAAATTTGATAAAATATTAAAAAATAATAATATTTTTTATTTTTTTATTATTTGTCAACGATACAAGAGAAGCTTAACGCGGTAAGAAGTAAAAAAAAAAAAGAAAGAAAAAATCTCCTTTTCATTTCAAGCAACCTTCTCTTGAATTTTAGATATTTTTTTAATCGAATGTTCTTATTTTTAAGAGTTTGGGCATTTCTTTTATATTTATAACGTTGCCTCTTAAAATCTTTTTTATATGAATATCTAAAACCCTAAATAAGATATGCCCACAGTAAAAGATAAATGACTAACTTGCTCAAACAATCACAGAAACAATGAAGAGAAATCACAGTTCTTGGAAGAACAGAACAAGAATAAGAAGATTCTTGAGAAGTAAACATAACTAGCAGCAAATGTTACAAGTCACCCTACAGATGAACTTAAGCCTATATATATATATATATATATATATATATATATATATGTATATATATATATATATATATAGAGCAACCATTGGACACAAATATAAATGCAAAACTAACCATACTCTATCTCTTCTAACTTCACAATACTCCTACAGTATTACTACAAACCACTAATATAGTCCTATATATAGAATTTAGATCTTACTTTGTCAATTTTCAAGAATTCCTTTTGACCACAGCCGACCAGTTGCATCCATGAAAATTCCGTAAAAGAAATTCTATATGATTTAGCCTTATTAAAGGATAATGGTAAAACAAGAGAGTAAAGTAATCCCAAATATTTTATTTCGTCATAATTTTATGTTCTAATCAAATCTAAATGAGAAAGTATTAGTAACCAACAAAAAATAACCAACAAATGAACAAATTTTAAAAATAGAACCTCTGAATCCTAAAAAAAATACATTCAATTTAAATTCTCTTTGTTATAAAATATCAATTTTCATTCGGGGCAACAAGAAGCACTTGTTTGCCAACATTGAGACCTTTAAAAAGGCCAACCAAAGCTGCAGGGCCATTTTCAAGACCCTCAGCTATGTCTTCCACATACACAATCTTCCCTTCTTTGATTTTTGGCATGACATATTCCAAGAACTTGGGATACTTCGGATAGTAATCGGTGACAACAAAACCTTGCATACGAATACGCTTAATTATGAGATCTGATAGATTTGTAACACCTTCAGGTTGAGTACGTCCGTATTGTGAGATCATTCCGCATACCACTATTCGGCCATTGATTCTCATATTTAGCAGCACAGCATCAAGTGTCTTCCCTCCAACATTCTCAAAGTAAATGTCAATGCCTTCAGGAAAGTATCTGATTTGTATAATGGTAAGTGTTAATATTCACCGGTGTTTAAGTTGTTAAAAGGAGAACTTAACTCTACCATGGCAACTCAAATTTTTCTATCACAAACCTTTTCAGTGCAGCATTGAGGTCAGGCTCTTCTTTGTAGTTAAAAGCATCATCAAATCCAAATTTATTCTTCAATAAATCCACCTGGTTATAAAAATATAAGCATTCAAGTAAAAGAATAACTAGAAGGACATGTATAAGATGAAACATTAGAGTAATTAATACCTTGTGTTTACTTCCAGCACTTCCAACAACATAGCAACCGGTTAATTTAGCAAATTGACCAACAAGTTGACCAACTGCACCAGAGGCAGCAGAAACAAATACTTTATCTCCTTTCTTTGGAAGCCCAACCTCAAAGAAACCAGCATATGCAGTCATTCCCGGCATACCTGCATTCATAAAAGTAACAGATCAAGTAAGTCAAAAAGATATAAACATATTAGTGATCTTTCATTTGTACGAATTTTGTGCATAAGAACTAATAAGGTTCGTTTATCATCACAAGAAATCATCATAATTAAGGGTTGCAATTGCATGTTAGATTAACATCAAGTGTTTTATTCACCGAGAATCAATAAGAACTAGCTGTGAAAGAATACATACCAAGAATTCCAGTATAGTAGGAAAGTGGAACATCGGTGTGCTCGATTTTGAAAAGTATTTGAGATGATGGGACCAAACTATACTCCTCCCATTTAGTAGTCCCCTACACCAAATCACCCTTCTTGTAATCCGGGTGTCCGGATTCCAGGACTTTAGACGCCCCATTGTGAGAGACAAAATTATTATGTTGAAAAAAGAAAAAATTTTTTGAAACATAATCATTAGTTGAATAGTAAAAAGAAGAGATATTTAAAAAAAAATAATGATGAGTAATGATTATGTTAATTAAAAAAAAAAAGAAAGGACGGTGAATAACCGCCATACACACCTATATATTGTGGTGTGGTGTGTGCATTGTATGTGTGTATGTTGAGTGTGTCCTGTAAGAGAGGAAGTGAGATGTGTGTGAGTGAATAAGTTAAGAAAAGAGAGAAAAAGTATGAGGTGTATAGTGAGAAATAGAGTGAGGGTGCACATTAGAAATGTGTAGTGAGGGTTTATGGTGAGGTGTAAGAGAGTGAGTACACTATAAAGAGTGTTGTAAATTTTCTTCTTGTAATTGAGAGCTTGTAATTTAACCACTTAGTCAGTGTATTCCCAAAATTGTCTAAAGTTAAAATTATCGTGTTCAGCTCTGCATATTTCTCGACCTTAAATTTTAGTTGCGTTATTCTGCTCCAGTTACTCTGGTACCTAACAGTGGTATCAGAGCTCTAGGTTCTTAATCTTCCGCTGTGAAGAAGCACGTCGGTGTCAGTACCATGGCAGCAAAATTTAAGATCGAGAGGTTCGATGGAAACAACTTCTCCCTTTGGAAGCTGAGAATCAAGGCAATTTTGAGGAAGGAAAATTGCTTAGAGGCAATTGAAGGCAGAGCCGCAGGGATTACTGATGACAAGTGGAAGGAGATGGACAAAGATGCTATTGCCAACTTGCACTTGGCAGTGGCAGACTCTGTTCTATCAAGCATCTCAGAGAAGAAAACTGCAAAGGAGATTTGGGATGCACTCATGAACTTGTACGAGGTCAAGTCAATGGCCAACAAGATATTTCTCAAGAGGAGGCTCTATACTCATCGTATGAGTGAATCCACAACAGTCACAGATCACATCAATTTTCTAAATACGTTATTTTCACAGCTGACAGCTATGGAGCATCAGATTAGTGAAAATGAACGTGCAGAGATTCTTCTCCAGAGCTTGCCAGATTCGTACGATCAACTCGTCATCAATATTACCGGCAACAATATCACCGGTCAATTCCGATTTGATGATGCTGTTGCTGCTGTTCTTGAAGAAGAAAGCAGGCACAAAACTAAGTATGATCAAACAGAAGGTTCAAAGCTAGCTGAAGCTTTGACGGTGGCGAGGGGTAGATCAACGGAACGTGGATCTAGTGGGAGTCAGAATCATGCTAGATCAAAGTCTCGGGGAAGGAAGAACCTTACTTGCTACAACTGTGGCAAGAAAGGACATTTAAAGAAAGACTGTTGGTTCAACAAGAAGAGTACAGAGAAAGCTCCTGGTGTAACTACCTCACATGAATGCATCGCAAGCACTTCCGGAGAAGGAGACATCTTGTGCGCTGAAGCGGCAATTTGTCGTGAAAACGGTGGACAGTTGGCTGATGCTTGGATACTAGATTGTGGTGCAACGTATCATATGACGTCGCGTCAGGACTGGTTCAACACCTATGAGTCGGTTTCGTCAGGATCTGTACACATGGGAGATGATCATCCTTTAGAAATTGTGGGTATTGGTACTATCAAAATTAAAATGTTTGATGGTTCCATACGCACAGTTCAAGGTGTGAGACATGTAAAAGGCCTAAAGAAGAATCTATTGTCTGTTGGGCTCTTGGATGCTCAAGGGTACAAGATCAATATTGAAGGCGGAATTATGAAGGTAATAAATGGTGCTCGAGTCATCATTAAAGCCAGAAGGATAACAACCAATCTCTGCATGCTTTTTGGCGAGACAGTCCAAGACGCAGAGGCTGCTGTTGCATCTGCAAATGAAGAAGAGATGTCAATGATGTGGCATCGCAGATTAGGCCATATGTCAGAACGTGGCCTGCAAGTCCTTGCAAATAGCAATGTTCTACCCGGACTCAAGAAGGTGAATCTACCCTTCTGTGAGCACTGCGTGACAAGCAAACAGCACAGGTTGAAGTTCACAACGTCCACTGCTAGAAGCAAGCACATTCTAGACTTGATTCACTCCGATGTGTGGGAATCACCGGTGATATCACTAGGAGGAGCAAAGTATTTTGTCTCCTTCATAGATGATTATTCTCGAAGATTATGGGTGTTTCATATTAAGAAAAAGTCAGACGTATTTCCAGTATTCAAGGAACTCAAAGCACGAGTAAAGCTTGAAACTGGAAAGAAAATCAAGTGCTTGAGGACAGACAATGGAGGAGAATACACGGATGGCGACTTTATCGCATTTTGCAAAAAGGAGGGTATTCAAAGGCAATTCACGGTTGCCTATACTCCTCAGCAGAATGGTGTAGCAGAGCGGATGAATAGGACTCTCTTAGAAAGAACACGAGCCATGTTGCGGACTGCTGGATTGGCCAAGTCTTTCTGGGCAGAAGCAGTAAATACAG
>JASCZI010241675.1:13074-32925 GCA_036250425.1 Stylosanthes scabra
CGGCAAGTCACCTGATTACTCTTCCCTCTATATTTTTGGTTGTCCTGTATATGTGATGTACAATCCCCAAGAAAGGTCAAAGTTGGATCATAAATCCAGAAGGTGTATCTTCTTGGGTTATGCTGACAATGTGAAGGGGTATCGCTTGTGGGATTCCACTGCCCACAAAGTTATTGTCAGCAAAGACGTTATATTTGCTGAAAATGAGTTACAGAAGGAGCAATGAAGCAACAGCAACACCATGGAGACTACTACTGTATACATTGATGAGAAGTCGAAAGATGAAAATTCTTCTAAAGCAGAACCAGAGCACGATGATGATGAACCAACTGAAGTTCGTAGGTCAGCACGCGAAAGTAGAAGACTATCGTGGCATTCCGACTATGTAATGGCTTGTAATGTAGCATACTGTCTTGTCTCTGAAGATGGAGAACCTTCAACTTTTCAAGAAGCTATGGAAAGTCCAGACGCTTCTTTGTGGATGACAGCAATGCAAGAAGAAATGCAAGCATTACATAGAAACAAGACGTGGGAGCTCGTGCCACTTCCTGAAGGACGGAAAGCCATTGGAAACAAATGGGTCTTCAAAATCAAGCGTGATAGCAATGACCAAGTTAAGCGTTATCGTGCAAGACTGGTGGTCAAATGATTTGCTCAGAAAGAAGGTATCGACTTCAACGAGATATTTTCTCCAGTGGTGAGAATTACTACAATAAGAGTAGTTCTTGCCATGTGTGTTGCATTCGACTTACATCTAGAACAGTTAGATGTAAAGACGGCTTTTCTTCATGGTGATCTTGAAGAAGAAATTTATATGCTCCAACCTGAAGGCTTTGAAGAACCAGGAAAAGAAAACTTGGTTTGCAGGTTAACCAAATCTCTGTACGGTCTAAAGCAGGCGTCGAGGTGTTGGTACAAGAGATTTGATTCCTTCATCATTAGCCTTAAGTACAACAAGCTGCAGTCAGACCATTATACGTACTACAAGAGGTTCGGGGATAATGATTTCATCATTTTGCTGTTGTACGGGGACGACATGTTGGTGGTAGGCCCCAACAAAGATCGTATCCAAGAACTGAAGGCTCAATTGGCTAGGGAGTTTGATATGAAGGATTTAGGACCTGCAAACAAGATTTTGGGGATGCAAATTCACCGAGACAGAAAAGATAGGAAGATTTGGCTATCCCAAAAGAATTATTTGAGGAAGGTCTTGCGGCGCTTCAACATGCAAGAGTGTAAGCCAATCTCTACCCCACTTCCTATCAATTTTAAATTATCCTCAGATATGTGCCCTAGTAATGCAGCAGAGAGGATGGAAATATCTCGAGTACCGTATGCATCAGCAGTGGGAAGCCTTATGTATGCCATGATCTGTACTAGACCAGATATCGCTTAAGCAGTTGGATTGGTCAGTTGATTCATGGCGAATCCAGGAAAAGAGCACTGGAGTGCTGTGAAGAGGATCTTGAGATACATCAAAGGAACCTCGGATGCTGCATTATGTTTTGGAGGATTTGAGTTTACAATCAGAGGTTACGTGGACTCTGATTTCGCAGGGGATCTTGATAAAAGAAAATCCACTACAGTCTATGTGTTTACTCTTGCAGGAGGTACAGTAAGCTGGTTATCCAAGCTACAATCAGTTGTAGCGCTGTCTACTACGGAAGCTGAATACATGGCAGCTACGCAATCTTGCAAAGAGGCAATCTGGTTGCAAAAGCTAATGGAGGAACTCGGACACAGCAGGAGAAAATTCCAATATTCTGTGACAGTCATAGTGCCTTGCATATTGCAAGGAATCCAGCTTTTCATTCGAGGACAAAACACATAGGAGTTCAATATCATTTTGTTCGAGAAGTAGTGGAGGATGGTAAAGTGGGTATGCAGAAAATCCACACTAATGACAACCTTGCAGATATTATGACAAAGCCAATCAACGTAGATAAATATGGTTGGTGCAGATCCTCTCTTGGCCTACTACAAACGGGAGCAGCATGAAGATATCAAAATAATAATTTTGAGTGGGAAATTGTCAGAGACAAAATTATTATGTTGAAAAAAGAAAAGATTTTTTGAAACATAATCATTAGTTGAATAGTAAAAAGGAGAGATATTTAAAAAAAGATAATGATGAGTAATGATTATGTTAATTAAAAAAAAAAAAAGGGCGGTGAATAACCGCCCTACACTCCTATATATTGTGGTGTGGTGTGTGCATTGTATGTGTGTATGTTGAGTGTGTCGTGTAAGTAAAAGAGAGAGGAAGTGAGATATGTGTGAGTGAATAAGTTAAGAAAAGAGAGAAAAAGTATGAGGTGTATGGTGAGAAATAAAGTGAGGATGTACATTAGAAATATGTAGTGAGAGTTTATGGTGAGGTGTAAGTGAGTGAGTGCATTATAAAGAGTGTTGTAAATTTTCTCCTTGTAATTGAGAGCTTGTAATTTAACCACTTAGTAAGTGTATTCCCAAAATTGTCTAAAGTTAAAATTATCGTGTTCAGCTCTGCATATTTCTCGACCTTAAATTTTAGTTGCGTTATTCTGCTCCAGTTACTCTGGTATCTAACACCCATAGTCTCCTAATGGCTGCAATAATGCAACAGCCAGCTGTTAGTAGCTACATAAATTAATGACTGGAATTTGAAATAGAATCTTGGTTGTGAAAAAAGAGAAAAATAAAAAGAAGACTTACAGAGGCAGGGGCATATTGAAAAAACCAGTCAGGGATTTCGCTCATGAATTTTCGCATGTAAGGATCACAAAACAAATAGAGATTCTTGAGAAGGACCTCATTGGAGCCTTCTGGAAGCTTAAGAGTGATGGTGCCTTCAACTATGTCCAAGTCTGATTCCTTAAGCAAACCTGTGACATAACCCTTCAGAATCACTTGCATGTTCTTCACTTCACCCATTATCCCTTGGTCGTTCTGCTATTTTTTTGGTGCTCTCTTTCTCAAGAAAGTAAAGGTAAGAGTTACTGGTTTGGCTATAGTTATATTTACCGATGATACTGCATGTGCACATGTTTTTTCCAAGCAAATCTAATTAAATTGGTTTAATCTTGAAAAGAGGTTTTAATTTTTGGGGCACACCTCCTAGCCAGGTAGTAATGGCCTTGGCACCCATAAATTTTTTGGCGGCCAATTAAATGATGAAGTTGCGGCTTGTGTCTTTGGTTCAAGTTACTTTGCATGAATGCATGGCACAGGAACGGATTTGGACCAAGTAATGCTCTTTTACATCCCCATAAATTTTTAAAATATTATATATTTATATTTTCAGTTGATTATCTATATTTTCTCTGGCCAATGTCTTTTTGAAAAAAAAAAAAAAATCTCATTCATATTAGAGCTAGTTATATGGGTCATGATCCGCGGGCAAACTCATTTAATTCGCAATCCGCACCATTTAACTTGCAGGTTAAATGGGTTGAACCCGCGGTTTAACGGACTAATCCGTTCGCCCGCTTTAATTGCACATAATATTAAAAATATATTTTTACGCGAACTAAAACTTTGACAGCACATTTACTCTTATGATTTGTTATTATTTTTCTATGTTAGTATTACAATGATAATTTCTGAATTATATTTAGATACTTATTTTTTTGTTGAGAATGGTATTACATTGGTTTCTATTATAATTATAGATTAAATAATTAACATATTATTCTTTTAGCATTGCTCATAAGACATACTTTTAATAATATTGATAAAATGTAAAATTAATAAACAAATAAATAGAAAAAAATGCGGGTTGGGTCAGCTCGCAAAACCGGACCAACGCGGGGCGGTTATGAGCTTCTCTCAAGGTAGCCCATATATGTCGCGGGCTAACATGGCTCGATCTGTTAATATGTAGCCCATCGCAGGTTGGGCTAAACGGACCGGACTGGTCCATACACCCACCTTTGCATATTATTGAGCTAGTATCACTACTATGAATAACCTATTTTCTAATATTTCGAATGATTTATTTTCTATCATTTTGGATGATTTATTCCCTATTATTTTCAATGAACAGTCTTTTATTATTTAGATAATATCAACAAATTTAATTTAGTATAACCAGCAATGTATTTACATATAGTAAGTCTAAAAATATGAATTCAAAATGTGTATAACATGAGTGTAATATTTGACAATTATGTGTATAAAATATAATATAAATATAAGAGAAAAAAGTGATAAATGAATATATAAATTAAACTACATAATTTATGAATGTAAAATATTTATTGGTTACATACCGATTGAAAATTAATAAATTCTACTACATCATTGACGGATGCTCGTACAAATAATATGATAAAAACATATTTTACTCCTCATCATCTTACATCCATGAAAATTACCACTATAAGAAATTCGCCCATTACCGTCGGATTTAGTGTCGGATTTTATGTAAGTCCCACATCGGTTGGAGAGGGGAACGAAACACTCCTTATAAGGGTGTGGATACCTCTCCCTAATAAAACGCATTTTGACAAGTGGACTTGGGGGCTTTGGCTATTATCCCTGTTCTTGTCAAAGGCAAAACCGTGAAGTGGTGCATGAAATCTACAAAGCAGACAATAGCTAGCGGGAGGTCTGGGCTGTTATATTTTATATATGAATTCGATGGTAAATGCTATTACCGTGGGAATTAGCGTCGGATAAATCCCACGATAATACCCTAACAAAATTCAATGATTTTATTTGTTATTACCGTCGGATAATTCCCACGGAAAATCCAACGATAATATAAATTAAAAAAAAATTAAAATAAAGCAGAAAAGCATTACCGTCGGATTGGTCCCACACAAAATCCGTTGGTCCCACACAAAATCCGACCGTAATATATTCATTAAAATAAATTTAAAAAAACATCTTTAAATATACCATCAAATTTTCCCACGCAAAATCTGACGATAAGGGGGAAAAGATCCCAAAAAACATATTTGCAAAACAAAACCTTGGTGTAAACATGAAATCCCTGTATTCTAATCAACCAAAATCACCACAATCCACAATTCAAATAAAAGAAAATCTGCATGTATAACATATGGTATAATACAGCCTTCATGTGAAAAATTTTATATTCTAAAGCCTTCATGTATCATAAAATGGTATAATACACTATAGTATATGGGTTAAATATTACTTTTATTCCTAACATCCTCTATTTTTATCCTAAACATTTATTTCATCACATATTTTTTTTATATTTTGATCACTATAAAATTTTTCTTCTAAAATACCAATTTTCATTCTCGGGCAAGAACAAGCACTTGTTTGCCAACATTGAGACCTTTAAAAAGACCAACCAAAGCTGCAGGGCCATTTTCAAGGCCCTCAGTTATGTCTTCCACATACACAATTTTCCCTTCTTTGATCTTTGGCACGATATACTCCAAGAACTTGGAATACTTCGGATAGTAATCGGAGACAACAAAACCTTGCATACGAATCCTCTTAGTTATGAGATTTGTTAGATTTGTTACACCTTCAGGTTGAGCACGTTCATACTGTGAGATCATTCCGCATACCACTATTCGGCCATTGACTCTCATATTTAGCAGCACAGCATCAAGTGTCTTCCCTCCAACATTCTCAAAGTAAATGTCAATGCCTTCAGGAAAGTATCTGATTTGTAAAACAATGAGTCAATATTCAATTAGTAAGTTGATAGAAGGAAACTTAACTACATCCATGGTAATATAAGTCCCACATCTAACAAGGTTATGTATTCTTGAGTATTTATAAGTTTGAGGCATTACTAACCATATGAGCTATCTTTTAGAAATGAGTTAGACCCATCTAATTTCAATTTTAATAGGCAGCTAAAATTTTTTATTTTGATATGACAAACCTTTTTAATGCAGCATTGAGGTCAGGCTCTTCCTTGTAGTTAAAAGCATCATCAAATCCAAATTTATTCTTCAATAGATCCACCTGGTTATAGAAAGATAAGCATTCAAGTAAAAGAATAACTAGAAAGACATTGTATATAATGAAATATTAGAGTAAGTAATACCTTGTGTTTACTTCCAGCACTTCCAACAACATAGCAACCGGTCAATTTAGCAAATTGACCAACAAGTTGACCAACTGCACCAGAGGCAGCAGAAACAAAAACTTTCTCTCCTTTCTTTGGAAGCCCAACTTCAAAGAAACCAGCATATGCAGTCATTCCTGGCATACCTGCATTCATAACAGTAATGATGTAAAGATGCATCAAAGCAGTAATGTATTGAATAGTTTGAAATGAGTATAAAAGGTCATTTAATCTTCATTACTCTATAATGAATAAGTTTCAATCCCAGCATTACAAGTAGAAAAAGTTGTCTCTCTAGAGTTAAAAGTGACAAATCTGTCCGTCACCATTACCCTAATTACTAAACAAGTTTGTCCTTACCCAAAAAATACAAACATATTAGTCATCTTGCATTTTACGAATTTTGTGCAGAAGAACTAACCTATCACCCTTTTCAAATGATACTTGACACACAAAGGGTGTGGTTTATTCACCAAGAATCAATAAGAACTAGCTGTTGAAAAATACATACCAAGAATTCCAGTATAGTACGAAAGTGGAACATCAGTGTGCTCGATTTTGAAAAGTATTTGAGATGATTGGACCAAACTACACTCCTCCCATTTAGTAAACCCCCACACCAAGTCACCCTTCTTGTAATCCGGGTGTCCGGATTCCAGGACTTTGGACACCCCATAGCCTGCTAATGGCTGCAATAATGCAACAGCCAGCGGTTAGTAGCTACATAAATTTATGATTGAAAATTTGAAATGGAATCATCAACAACATAACAGTGCTAAATGAATTGCCTCTTAGAAATAACGGCAAAACCAATTGTTTGGAGTTAACACAGCCACTCAAATTATTGATTTTTGGCTCCTCAATTACAGAAAAGGAAAAATAAACAAAATTTTGGTAGTGAAAAAAAAAGAAAAATAAGAAAAAGAAGAAGAAGACTTACAGAGGCAGGGGCATATGGAAGAAACCTATCAGGAATATCGCTCATGAGGTTCCGCATGAAAGGATCACAAGACAAATAGAGATTCTTGAGAAGGATCTCGTTAGAACCTTCTGGAAGGCTGAGAGTGATGGTGCCTTCAGCTATGTCCAAGTCCGATTCCTTAAGCAAACCTGTGACATAGTCCTTCAGAATTACTTGCTTGTTCTTCACTTCACCCATTCTTTCGATTGTTTTGATGCTCTCTTTCTCTCTTCTTTCTCTGTTTCACTCTGCACAGCTTATATTTATTATATGCATTGGTAAGAGTAAGAGATTTGCGTCATTGCTTACGAACTTTATTTTAGACCGATTAGTGTTTCATACTTTCAATGTGAAAATTCTAACTTTAAACCAATTTTGGATTTACAGAGTTGTTATTTGACTGGTAGCTTTATTTTGGTATAGCTCACCGATTCGTGTTTCATTCTTTCAGTGTGAAAACCCTAATTTCAAACCCATTTGGATTAACAGAGTAGCTATCTCTATTTAAAGAATTAAGTGTCCAGGTGCTTGTAACAGTCTATTAACTAGTTATAAATTCTTTGAGCTTAAATTCATGATAGGTTAGTGTTTGTTTAGATTAGTTAATTTGAGTGAAAATCAACTTGGGTTGGTCCAATGTAAACTCATTAATCCGCTTAAGTAAGTATCGGGTTCGAAACTCACCCTATGCATGCAGTAACTCATTAGCCAAGAGTGAAAAAAAAAGTTTATTTGAGTGAAATTTTTTTTTTTTCAGGAATATTGTACTTCTTCTATTCATGCTCATTCACAATGCTTAGTAAAACGTTGCAGGCCAGAAAATATTGAGTATTGATTGCTATAAACTTGGAATAATATTTTCCTACATTTTATTTCTGACTTTTCTAAACAGAAATTCAATGCAGAAAAGTTTGAAAACGGAGGGATTTGTTGACAAATTGAAAAAGAGGTTTTAAATTTGGTGACCAGTACTACTTAAATAAAGTTGTGGTGGTTTGTGTCCGTCTCAAGTCACTTAATCTGGCACACCTCCTAGCCAGGCACTAACTCAGGATAGTGATGGGCTTGGCCTCCTAAAATGTTTTAAGTTTTAACTATTGTTTTTAGGGATTATCAAGTAAATATCTCCTCGGAAATGTTACATGCTAGATAATTCAAATAAAAATATTTGATCAAATATATCAACACATTTAATCGCGGCTACCACTCACGTAAACACACTCAAAATATCTTTTTAAAAATACCATATGTTATTCTCGGGCAACAAGAAGCACTTGTTTGCCAACATTGCGACCATTAAAAAAGCCAACCAAAGCTGCAGGGCCATTTTCAAGGCCCTCAACTATGTCTTCCACATACACAATCTTCCCTTCTTTGATTTTCAGCAAGACGTACTCCAAGATGTTGGGATACATCCGGTAATAATCGGTGACAAGAAAAGCTTGCATACGAATACGCTTAGTTATGAGATTTGCTAAATTTGTTACACCTTCAGGTTGAGCAAGTCCGTACTGTGAGGTCATTCCGCATACCACTATTCGGCCATGGATTCTCATATTTAGCAGCACAGCATCAAGTGTCTTCCCTCCAACATTCTCAAAGTAAATGTCAATACCTTCAGGGAAGCATCTGATTTGTAAAAGAAAACTTAATTAACTCTTACTCCACCAAGGAGGTTCATCAAATTTTTATATCACAAACCTTTTCAATGCAGCATTGAGGTCAGGCTCTTCCTTGTAGTTAAAAGCATCATCAAATCCAAATTTATTCTTCAATAAATCCACCTGGTTATAGAAAAGATAATAAGCAATCAAGTGAAAAAGAATAACTAGAAGGACATGTATAAGATGAAATATTATACTCTTTTTCGAGAGATGAATCAAAGCTACAAGAATTGAATCTCAGTAGATTAGATGAAACATTAGAGTAAGTAATGCCTTGTGTTTACTTCCAGCACTTCCCACAACATAGCAACCGGTCAATTTCGCAAACTGACCAACAAGTTGACCAACGGCACCAGAAGCAGCTGAAACAAAAACTCTCTCTCCCTTCTTTGGAAGGCCAACCTCAAAGAAACCAGCATAAGCAGTTATTCCTTGCATACCTGCATTCATAATAGTAACATGTCAAGATAAGAGGCGGTTGCATATTATATTAAAATATCAAGTGCTTCATTCACCAAGAATCAATAAGAACTAACTAGCTTCCGCAATGGCAAAAATTATATACCAAGAATTCCAGTATAGTATGAAAGTGGAATATCGGTGTGCTCGATTTTGAAAGGTATTAGAGATGAGGGGACTAAGCTGTACTCTTGCCATTTAGTAAAGCCCCACACCAAATCACCCTTCTTGTAATCTGGGTGTCCGGATTCCAGGACTTTAGCCACCCCATATCCTTCTAATGGCTGCGATAATAATTGAAATAGAATCATCAAGAACAGAACAATGCTAAATCAATTGCTTCTTAAGTCAAACGCTAAAATTATGGTTGATCGAATGAAAATTCACATACAGACGTCAAATCATTTAATAGTTCTCAACTATCAATTACTACTGAGTTTTTACTGATTGATTTTCTCTTTCTTATTTTTTTTTTTTCTTTTCACAAATCTGTTTCCTGTTTTAATTGGAAGACAACAATATTGTAAAAAAATGATTACTGTGGCACTTATCTATTGATAAAAAAATATCAACTAGTATCAATTTTCTTTCCATATCTTAGTCTCAACTTCAAAATATGTCATCAACCAGAAAGTTCTAAGCGTATAGTAGTATTTCAACTACTTTCAAATCATATTCTCAACAAAAGTAAACAGAATTTTCCAAGTGGTAAAAAATTTATATAAAAAAAAAAAAAAAAGACAAAAAGGAAAACTCACAGAGCCAAGGGTATATGGAACGAAGTTCTCATCATGGTCTTGTATGTTGCTCATGAGGTTTCGCATGTGAGGATCACATGACAAATAGAGATTCTTGAGAAGGACCTCATTGGAACCTTCTGGAAGCTTAAGAGTAATGGTGCCTTCAACTATGTCCAAGTCTGATTCCTTAAGCAAACCGGTCACATAATTCTTTAAAACAACTTGCTTGTTCTTCACTTCACCCATTCTAACTTACTTCTTTTGATGCTCTCTATCTCTGTTATCTCTTTCACTCTTAAGAGTTTAGTCCTCTGGGGAAATAATAAAAGGTATAGTATACACAGCTTTCACTAAAATTGTATGTATATATATGTGCATTGTTCATGGAACCAACGACCCACTATCCTATTATTTTATGTTATCATAACTTGTTGCTTTTGGCAAGAGATTTGTGTCATCGCTTACGATTGTTATTTTATGAAAACTAACCAATTCGTGTCCCCATATCACTTTGTCACTATTATAGTACTGTGAATTCAATTTTGTGCATGCTAAGACATAGTGGGAACCAAGAAAAAAAAAAAAAAGTGAAAACGCTAACCTTTAAACTATTTTCAAATCTTAATGTGACGGGTGCTGTTGACAAAGTATACTTTGGTACTTAGCTAATTAGCAATTTGACACATATATATTCACGTCAAGTCGACTTTTATTAAGAATTATTAGATAATTTGACATATTTGACTAAATTATTATTTAATATTTTTAAACTACTAACTTAACATAATAAATAGGAAAATTAAATTAAATTTAATCAATTAGTAAGATAAATAGGTAAATGATTAAAATTTTGGAAATAGGAAAATATTAACAATTATATATGTCAAAAGACTTTTTCGCAAATAATATATTTTTTTCAGTTATATTCTCAAATTCTCATAATATATTTTTTTCGCAAATAATATATTTTTTTCAGTTATATTCTCAAACCAGACATGACATATTGATTGTCTTAACTCGTTGTTGATCATAGCATAGTGACTACGTCTATAATAAGAAATAAGTAAAACTTCTGCTAAAGTAATTAAATAAATCCTATCAAGCTCTGCTAAAGTAAATAACTTCTATTCAAGCTCATTCTCAGATATTTGAGAGAAAGAAACCATGAAGTTATCTTATAAATATGGCATATAGTATATATAATATTAGTGAAAAGTTGCAGAAATGGTTGATTGTTGAAAACTTGTAATGATATATATATATAAGATCTTTTGGACGTTTTATATCAGACTTCTCCCTTTCACCAATTTATGTTTGCAAATCCGTGTTTCTGCTTTCATATCAGAAGCACAGGGCAAGAGCAACTGGAAAGTTTTGCTATACAACAGCTGAAAACTTCTAAGATCTGCATATATCAAGACTTCATCATGCAGCGTTTGAACTTCTTACTTTGTATTCAGAAATATTGAAGAATAATAATGAACATTTTGTTTACAAAACTATTTGCAAGTTTAGTCTAAGTGGTTTTTATTAGAAGTCTCAAGTCTACGAAGAATATAGACTCCTATTGGTTTGGTAAAGCTTTTTGTAGAGATGCTAGAGCTTTTCAAAAGCATCTAAGGAGTGCTTTTGAAACATCTAAGGAAAAGCTTTTCAAAGATGGCTTGTATTTATTAAAATTAAAAAATCTAATATAATTTCATTTATTAATAAATATCCATATTTATTTTTACATATATATCTATTATGGTCCTTTTAAATTTTAAAAGTCATTTTACCAAACACAATTATTATTGCTTGTGCTTATTAAAAGATATTTTTTATTTGATTTTATCTAACACATGTGCTACGACTTTTAAAAAAACTATATTTTAAAAAATAACTTTCGAGAGTTATTTTCGAAAAGTAAAAACTTTACCAAACCAAGCCAATATATAAATGTGACACATCTCTCATCTATAATTTAAATTTTGAAGTTGAGTTAGGCACATTTAGTCTTAATTCTAAGAATTTTATTCTTATCTCAAACAAACATTCACAAATTAAAAACTACTCATTCAATAACAACAATAGGGTATGAAAAAATATATTTTACTTCTCATCTTGGTACCTGAAAATTACAGGTAAGAAATTTTTATATTCTAAAGGAATACATAAGAAAGGATAAAATACATTCTCATAATACAATTTAGTCATTAAGTATTACTTTTATTCCTAACATTTAAAACATTTTATTTTTTTCTCAAACACTTTATTTAGCCATATGTTTATGCTCGGATAAAAATTAAAACTCGTTTCTTGAAAATTTATAAGAGTGTGGCATCCCACACCCATTCAGCTAGCTTTTGGGTTAAGTTAGATCCACCTAATCCCAATTCTAAGAAATACTATATTTCATTCCCGGGCAACAAGAAGCACTTGTTTGCCAACATTGCAGCCATTAAAGAGGCCAACCAAAGCTGCAGGGCCATTTTCAAGGCCCTCAACTATGTCTTCCACATACACAATCTTCCCTTCCTTGATCTTCGGCACGACATACTCCAAGATCTTGGGATACATTGGATAGTAATCGGTGACTACAAAACCTTGCATACGAATCCGCTTAATTATGAGATTTGTTAGATTTGTCACACCTTCAGGTTGAGAACGTTCGTACTGTGAGATCATTCCGCATACCACTATTCGGCCATTGACTCTCATATTTAGCAGCACAGCATCAAGTGTCTTCCCTCCAACATTCTCAAAGTAAATGTCAATGCCTTCAGGAAAGTATCTAATTTGTAAAACGATAAGAGTCAATATTCAATAGTGTGTAAGTTGATAGAAGGAAACTTAACTACATCCATGGTTGTATAAGTCCCACATCTAATAAGGTTATGGATTCTTGAGTATTCATAAGCGTGAAGCATTACTAATCATATTAGCTAGCTTTTGGGATTGAATTAGACCCACCTAATCTCATATGACAAACCTTTTTAATGCAGCATTGAGGTCAGGCTCTTCCTTGTAGTTAAAAGCATCATCAAATCCAAATTTATTTTTCAATAATTCCACCTGGTTAAAGAAACTAGAAACATAAGCAGAAAGCATCCAAGAAAAAGAATAACTAGAAGGACATGTATAAGATGAAATATTAGAGTGAGTAATACCTTCTCTTTGCTTCCAGCACTTCCAACAACATAGCAACCGCTCAATTTCGCAAACTGGCCAACGAGTTGACCAACTGCACCAGAGGCAGCAGAAACAAAAACGTTCTCTCCTTTCTTTGGAAGCCCAACTTCAAAGAAACCAGCATATGCAGTCATTCCTGGCATACCTGCATTCATAACAGTAACAGGTCAATCAAGCAAAACAAAGTTGCATATTATATTTACATCAAGTAGAGCTTCATTCACCAAGAATGAATAAGAACTAGCAGTTGAAAAATGCATACCAAGAATTCCAGTATAGTAAGAAAGTGGAACATCTGTGTGTTGGATCTTGAAATTTATTTGAGATGAAGGGACCAAGCTATACTCTTGCCATTTAGTAAACCCCCACACCAAATCACCCTTGTTGTATTCCGGGTGTCCAGATTCCAGGACTTTAGACACCCCATATCCCATTAATGGCTGCAACAATGCAACAGCCACAACAGTTAGTTGCTCAATAAATTATTGATTGAAATAGAATCATCAACTTCATAATCAAATTCCGGATTTTTGGTTTCTCAAATCTCAATCACAGTGATCTGTAGCGTGAATAGCAAGGAAAAATAAATAGAATTTTCCATGTGAAAAATTAAAAAAAATAAAAGAAAGAAAACTCACAGAGCCAGGTGTATATGGAACGAAGCTCTCATCAGGGCCTTCTACGTTGTTCATGAGGTTTCGCATGTAAGGATCACATGACAAATAGAGATTCTTGAGAAGGACCTCACTGGAACCTTCTGGAAGGTTGAGAGTGATGGTGCCTTCAACTATGTCCAAGTCTGATTCCTTAAGCAAACCGGTCACATAATTCTTTAAAACAACTTGCTTGTTCTTCACTTCACCCATTCTCTTCTCTTCTCTGTTTCACTCTTCAGCAGAGTTTTTGGCACTAATAAAGGTGGAGTCTCCATCATTGGCTACAATTAATTTATATGCCCATTATCCCATTATTTTATATATTATCGTACGTAACTTCTTACTGCTTTTGGTAACAGATTTGTGTCATTGCTTACGATGATTATTTTAGGGCCAAATAAACAATTCGTGTGGCCATCACTTTTTCACTATCACCATACTTTCAATGTGAAAACTCTAACCGTCAAAGTATTTTCAAATTTACTGTGCTGAGTGCTGACAAAGTGATTATATTATGGTACTTTGCTAATCAGCACTTGGTGGAAACTTCCATGAAATTGATAATCCAAAATTTTTAGATAGTTTGGTAAGTTTAACTAAATTATCCACCTAATTAACAAAGTGACATGTTTAGAGGAATTGCTACTTTGGTAATAAATTAAATAGGCAAATAATTAAGAGTTTGGAAAATATTTTATTTCATTCTAAACAGTTTAATAATTTTATGGTTAATGTTATTTGAACAAATAATTTTGGTTAACTAAGTCCAATCAAATCATTTATTTATATGCTAAATAGAATATTATTTCTGTATCAATAGCACCTAAATAAAATTCTATTTGACATTGAAATAATCTTCTATTTAGTATATAATAAATAATTTAATTAGACTTGGTTGGTTAATTCACATAGAATTATTGTAATTTTATATTTCGTGACAATTTTTTTTTTGTAAATAATAATACTTATTTCTGTTTGTAATCTCCAATTCGCATAAAAAAAAATGACCCTCTTTTTTAGGATTCGTGACTTTCTGTTGTCGGATACAATTGTCCATAACTAAATAGATTTCCTTAAAATCAAACAAGATATGATGATTGTCTTAACTCCTTGTTGATCATAGCATAGGAGACTCTGTCTAGAATAAGAAATAACTAAAAGCTCTGCTAAAATAGATAACTTCTATTCAAGCTCATTCTCAGATTTGAGAGGAAGAAGCCATGAATGAAAAGTTGATATATCATGATTGGTGAAAAGTTGCAGAAATTGTTCATTGTTGTAAACTTGTAATGATATAACATAGACCATTTATATCAGACTTCCACTATGTCATATCAGAAGCAAAGGGCAAGAGCAATTGGAAAGTTTTGCTACACAACAATTGAAAACACTGACACATACTATAAACACCAAATGGAAGAAGATGAACTAAACATTCATTCATGAGCAAGAACAACCACTTGTTTGCCAACATTGCGACCACTAAAAAGACCAACCAAAGCTGGAGAAGCATTTTCAAGGCCTTCAACTGTGTCTTCCACATACACAATCTTCTCTTCTTTGATTTTTGGAATGATGTACTCCAAGAACTTGGGATACAGCTGATAGTAATCGGTGACATTAAAACCTTGCATACGAATCCGCCTGAATATGAGATTCGCAAGATTTGTTACACCTTCAGGTTGATCAAGATCGTACTGCGAGACCATTCCGCATACAATGATTCTTCCATGGACTCTACTACCGAGGAAAAAGGAATGGGTGGGCATAACATATTAGAATTGTGATTAAGTGGGTCTAACTCAACCCCAAAAATTAGTTCATGGGTAAGAGATACCTCACGCTTATATACTCTCAAGAGACCATATCCTTGAGCAATATGGGACTTGTAATACACCTCTTTCACGCCTAGGAATGATTATCTAGAGCGTGAACATAAACGGATAGGTTGCCCAACATCATTGGATCGGATAGACTCTAAGCGAAGAGAGTATAAATGAAGAAGAATTTTATGTATTAAAATTATACGAGAGTTGTGTATATCATAATATAATGTACTAACTTATTTATAAATAAAAAAAAATCATAATAATAATAACCTATTATAATTAATGTTGTGGCTGGCAATTATTGATTAGTTTGGTAGTATGTTATAGATTAAGAAGCTACAGTAGTTTCTAGAAGTTTTTTTTTTTACTTTTTGGCTTTACTTTCAAGCAAAAAGACTTTTGTAGATTGGTTATCAAATCAAGATCAAATTCAAATTTCTCTATTTATTAGTTTTCATTTATATTTTTAATTTGAGTTTACCTCTTATCACATGCTTTAAGGACATTTATTAATATTACTAAATAAAAAGTTTGAATAATAAAATACAAAATTTAAATTTTTATTACATTTGTTGTTTATCTATTAAAGTAAAAATTTTAAAATTTCTACTAATAGTAATCTTAATATGTGTTCTAAAAATCCTTAATAGCTAAATCCTTTTAGTTCTAAGTTCTAACTTCTGAAGTTTTATAAAATAGGTTTAGTTTTTTTTCCCCTTGTTGTTTTCCCTTGTTATGTGCCAACACTGGAATTGTGCATAGTGAAACGGTGGCCCAAAACACGCCTACTTAAATACAAAAATAAATGTGTTTGCAAATCTGTGTTTCTTCTGTAGTTTTGCTATACAACAAATGACAACACAGACACATACTATAAACACCAAATGGAAGAAGATGAACTACACATTCATTCATGAGCCAGAACAATCACTTGTTTGCCAACATTGCGACCACTAAAAAGACCAACCAAAGCTGGTGGAGCCTTTTCAAGACCCTCAACTATGTCTTCCACATACACAATCTTCCCTTCTTTGATTTTCGGAATGACATACTCCAAGAACTTGGGATACAGCTGATAGTAATCGGCAACATTAAAACCTTGCATACGAATCCGCCTGAATATGAGATTTGCAAGATTTGTTACACCTTCAGGTTGATCAAGATTGTACTGCGAGACCATTCCGCATACAATGATTCTTCCATGGACTCTCATATTAAGCAGCACGGCATCAAGCGTCTTCCCCCCAACGTTCTCAAAGTAAATGTCGATGCCTTCAGGGAAGTATCTGATTTGTAAATTGATAGAATCAGTGTTCACTATTCACTTGTGTGTATTTGGTTAAAGGAAACTTAACTCACTTCATGGAATTTCAAAATTTCAAATTTGTCTACCACAAACCTTTTCAGTGCTGCATTAAGGTCTGGCTCTTCTTTGTAGTTAAAAGCATCATCAAATCCTAATTTAGTCTTCAATAAATCCACCTGGTTTTAAAAAGGCAAGCATTCAAGTGAAAGAATAGCTAGGGAACTTTTCTTGGTGAGCAAATTTAAAATGAATGGATTTACAACATAATGTAGGGGTTGGATGGATAATAGGACTCAGTTTTTTTTTTTAAAATGGAAGTATTAACAAACATAAACGGCAATATGTTCATTTGACTAAGAAGAATTCATGTACTTGAAACCTATCAAAATCCTAAAGGTCTATGCAAGATGTCTCAGGAGTGTCAACACATCTTAAAGTACCAAATAGTGTTCACCTAAATCGTAGAGCTTAAAGTAAACTTGAGTCATAAAACTCAACTCTCGTACACATGTAAATTCAATGTGAGAACCTAAACTTTTAACGAGTTAACTCTCGAGTTTGATAACCTTGCAACCTATAGTTACTTATTGAAAATTGGCAACAGTTTGTTGTATTATAATCATATGCATTAGAAAAATAGAGTAATATCCTAAATTAATCCCTAAGTAATTTTTTCTTCAAACAATTTATCAAATGAAGAAAAAGGTTGGGGACTGATTTGTCTAATAAATTCAAAGGTGGAATTTGGTAATTAAAATTTGTTGGGAGACTAAAATTTCCTTGGAGGCTAATTTGGAATATTACTTTACAAAATAAAGGTACCTCAGAAGAATAAATATGGAGAATATGGGGATTTACCTTGTCTTTACTTCCAGCACTTCCAACGACATAGCAACCGGTCAATTTAGCAAATTGACCAACAAGTTGACCAACTGCACCAGAGGCAGCAGAAACAAAAACTTTCTCTCCTTTCTTTGGAAGCCCAACTTCAAAGAAACCAGCATATGCAGTCATTCCTGGCATACCTGCATTCATTGAGTCAAAAAATTAAAGAATGTCAAAACGAACAATAATAAGCAAGTGACATGCATAAGCTTGCTTTTAGAAATTCTTGTTGAAGAACCAGCAGGTATACTGATGAACTAAAACAAATAAATTACAATACAAACACACACACACACACACTACTTACTGCACTATGGAAGTAGTTTATCAAAAAGGGATTTCGTTGCAACAGTTACAACAAAGAAGTGAGCTAGTTCTTCGACATGAGTATAAAAAGCATAGTTTTGAGAACCGGAACGGCTGGTGGCTCAACTTTTAACGAAGAACTGGTCACCTATCTAGTCTAGTTGTAGCTTGAAAACCAGCTGTGAGAAAACTAGTCAAACCGGTGATTCTGTAGCAGCTTTCATGTTTAAATGATCCAAAAGTTTGATTGAAATAAATGCATAAATATATTATTTTATGATATCTTATTGAATTTTGATCAAAACTTCAAACTTCTAACTTCGCCCAATTTCTCGCAATAATATGATATTAAAATGGAAAATAGAGACATATTAGTCCTCCTAGATATGTATGGATTTATTAAGGAAGGATTTATGTGTCACCCTTTTCAAAAAATACTAGACAAACAAATGATTCATTTATCACCTGAAATTGTCGTAATATGAAGGTTGCAGCTGCAGATTATACTGACATCAAGTGATTACTAGCCAAGAATCAATAAGAACAAAAGCTGCCGAAGAAACATACCAAGAATTCCAGTATAGTACGAAAGTGGGACATCGGTGTGCTCGATTTTGAAAAGTATTAAAGATGCTGGAACCAAACTGTACTCTTCCCATCTAGTAAATCCCCAAACCAAATCACCCTTCTTGTAATCCGGGTGTCCAGATTCCAGGACTTTAGCCACACCATATCCTGTTAATGGCTGCAATAATGAAACAGTTAGTAGCTACATAAATTGAGCACTTATAAGTTGAAGATTATAATCAATAATGAATTTCAAATTTCTCAATTCTGCATTCCCATGTTAGAAATATTATACAGAATCCTAAAAATTCTATATAATTCCATTGGATTGAGTCTAGTGTCTAATCTCAAGAAGAACACACAGTGGCTACAAAGTTCCATGACTATAAGGAAAAACTAACACACTTGACTTCAAAACAAACAAGATGTTTGAATTGTATTACAATCCTAATGTTGTTTCCATTAAATGTGTATCACATTCTTTAAAAGATGGTTAATATAGTAGCTAAAATCAAACTCATACTCCAGAAGAACACAAGTTCAATTCCTGCTCCTAATTTGAGGACTATTTTGGCTTCTGTTATATAAGTAACTCTACAAGTGCTCAAAGAACCTAGAGCTATATCACCACTCAATATTCACTATAATGCTCTCAAGTAATTCTTTCTTACTACCAATCTCTCTCACAAGTCAATAATTATAGAATCTAATTCTGCCCTGTTTTAGCTACCTTTTTACAAAAATTATGGTTGATTTCCCCTTCTCTTCATTCTCTCTCTCTTTCTTTCATACTCTTATTTCCTATTTTATTTGATAACAACAATGTTGTAAAGAAGATTAATAAATTATTAAGACTCTGACACAGATAAATAATAAGTTATAAAAATATATTTAATCAAACATCAAGTAGTGTAACCATTACTTAACTCTATTCAAATATCATACGCCCCTTTCGAACATGCAACACTAACCTAATTAAAAATTAGCAGCTAATAATCTAACACAACTGTCAATTCTACAATCAATTCTTGATTTCTGGTTCCACAATTAGTATCCGAAATGATTACAGAGACATAATAAACAGAATTCTCGAAGCAAAAAACAAAAAATAATAATTAAAAAAAAGAACTTACAGAGCCAGGGGAATATGTACGGAACCCTTCGGGACCTTCCATCTTGCTCATGAGGATTCGCATGTACGGATCACATGAGAGGTAGAGGTTCTTGAGAAGGACATCGTTGGAACCTTCCGGAAGCTTCAGTGTGATGG
>JASCZI010241675.1:32935-59200 GCA_036250425.1 Stylosanthes scabra
CAGGGAAACCGGTTACGTAATCCTTCAGAACCACTTGCTTGTTCTTCACTTCCGCCATTGCTGTGTTCTTGCTGCTCTGTTTCTCAGATCAATTTTCACTTTTCAGTGTGTTTTCGTACGAAATTGAGGTGCCGGCTTTGGCTAATATTTATAGGAGAACCACTGCATGCTGCTCTCAGTGCTCTGCTCCAAAATATTCAATTATATTTTTAATTTTTAATTTTGTAAATGAAAAATAAATGGTGTAAATTTTCAAACAACTGATTTCAGTTAACCAAGTTTGAATTAAGTAATTTATTTCTATGTTAAATAGAATATTATTTTTAAATAATATAAAATATCATACATAAATAAAATTTTATTCGACATCAAATACAAATACAAATATGTCAACCAAAAAAAAAAAACAAATACAATAACTAATGAGTTTATTTTTTTATTTTACTGATCATTATAATTAAAGGCAAATATTTTTGATGTGGATTTAATGTATAATTCAAATTGTTTACTATCAAAAAATTTTAAATATGTAGCTATGATTATTTCTAATATATATTCATATTTTTTCATTTTAGAAATAACACTATCATTAAATGCTTTCACCACTTAAAAAAATTTTTCCTTTTGAATCATTGGAATTTTCTGGTTTTCCAACAACAATTATTTTATACCACTTAAGTCGTAATTTTTTATTAAAAATATTAAAAAACATTTTAAAAAAATTATGTGTAGTCAAATACAATTACCGATATATTTGTTAATAATTGTATGAGAATTTTAATATTTGGCATAACTCTCGGATTTGTAAGAGATGCCATGTGTCTCATCATCTTCACTTTGAGTCTTTGTCACATTGTCACTATGGTCGTACTTTCACTTAGGAAGTTCAAGCCTCTTATCTTCTAATTAATGTTTAATGTTTAATGTTTAATGTTTAATGTTGTGGCTGACAATTAGTGATTGGTTAGGTAGTATGTTGTAGATTAATATACTGGTTTCTAGATGATTGGGTTTCTTTTCTTGGTTTTTTTCTTTCCTGCAAAAAGACTTTTGTAGATTGGTTATCAAATCAAAATCAAATTCAAATTTCTTTATTTATTAGTTTTCATTTTTAATTTTAATTTGGATTTACTTATCATGTGTTTTGATACATGTTAATGTTATTATTAAATACAAAAAAAATTATATAAAAAATATAAAATTTAAATTTGCATTATATTTGTTCTTCATTGATTGAAGTAAGAAATTTAAAAATTTCTACTAATAATAATCTTAAATGTATTTTAAAAACACATGATAGCTCAGTTTTAGAAAAATAAATTTTTTGTTTTTTTAAATAAGACTCGAATCTAAAATCTCTTATAATAATGAAAGGGATACAGGAGGAGTTAGAGTTACCACTCAATCGACAAGGAAAATATGTTTATTCTGATTTTTTTTTATTTTTTTGTAAGGTTTTTTCTTTTTGGACTTAGGACATATGTTTATTTTGTTTTGTTTTTTATTTTTGTACAGTATCTGTTTTTTTTGTAGGGAGGACAGTATATGTTTTTATTTTTGGTAGGGAGGACAGTATATGTTTATTTTGTTTGTTTTTCCTTGTTATAGCCTTATGGGCCAGAACTAGAATTAGGCATAAGTGAAACCATGGCCCAAAAGGCACTTATAAATGCATAGATCCAAATCTTTTTAAAAAAAGTGTATACATGTTAACCCAAAAAAAAAATATATAGATGTTACTGAAAAAGAAAAGAAAGAAAATGGCCTTAGGGCCTCCATCATAAAAATAAAAAAAAAGAAAGAAAATAATAAATGTATGGAATAAACGTGTTGACATTTAACTGGGAAAAAAATGTGTTGACATAACCTCTTAGATTGGTGCCAACTAAGGCATAGCCTAATTGGTCGTACTACGTAGCCCCCCACCCCTGGTTCGAGACACTCAAAAAAAAAAAAAAAAAGAACCTCTTAGATTGGTCCAGTAGTTAGCTCACTAGTTCACTCAAACAATTGTGGGGTTCGAATTCTGCCCAACTCATTGATCAGTAGCAAACCCTTAAAAAAAGTTAATTAAAGTCCGATTCAAAGAGAATTAATCATCGACTTCTCGACAACCCAAAAAAAATTGTATAGATGTTACTTAAAAAGAAAAGAAAGAAAATAATAAATGTATGGAATAAATGTGTTGAGATTTAACCGGGAAAAAAATGTGTTGAGATAACTAATTAGATTGGTCCAGTGGTTAGCTCACTTGTCCGCTCAAACAATTATGGGGGGTTCGAATTCTGCTTATTGCATGCAGCAACTCATTGATCAATAGTAAACCCTTAAAAAAAACTAATTAAAGTCCGATTCGAAAAGAATTAATCATCGACCTCTCGAGCTAGTGATACATTAGGAAATCAAAAATTAGAAATTTTTATGGGTACATTAATACCTTGCTACTGTCTTAAAATAAATTAATACATATTGTGTATTATTTCTTTTGTTATAAGCAATAGGCAACAAAAAAGAATGAACATACATCTTTCTCTACCATGCATGTGCCCATGCGGTTTCTTGCCCTCATTCTCATTGAGCATGACGTTGATGAAAGAACATCAAGTCTCCAGAAAACTGAAAATGATCCTAATAATTGAATATAAATATATGCTCTTATTGCTTTTTTATTTCCATATGATTGAGCCATAATAACTCATAATTTTGATTTTTTGTGGTTTGGATAACATAGAAAACAAAGATGGATGGGAATGAGGTGGGAACACGAAAGGGGTTAGGGAGGCGTCTTTGTAGTTCGCTAGTTCTTAATTTTGCCTAAGTCAAGGGAAGAACAACATGCATGCATCATGGTCGTAAATTGCATTCTATTTTTCTAGTTGATTGGCACAAGTTGCATAATATATGTGTATACGAGAATATAATTTTTATACGAGAATATGAGAATATATTAATGATCATTGGATTGTTTTAAAGGGTTAGGATTAAAATCACCCAGTAATACGAGATGAACGTATATTTTTTTAATAAACAAAAAAATGAATAATTAGATAGAATCGCAGCAACTTATATTGATCCGATGTCATCGATTTTGCGGCAATTATAAAAGCGACAAAAAATAAGTTTTTAGAGGCAGTTAGAAACTTGAGTAAAAACCCTGACAAATTCTAAATTAATGAAGGTTGGTAGTTAGAAACCGCTACAATATTTGGTTTAGCTGCAGTTATACTAACGGTTGCTGGGAATTATCGCAAAAGGCCTAAACCTTTAGCTTCATGTAAAACTGCTGCAAAACTCTTCCAAAACTGTCGTTATTTGCCACTGGTGGTGTAGTGAATAATAAATAAATAAATAGATAAATAGAAGGTAATCCTATATGTTGTTGTAGTTTTTGTCTTTTCTTTGGTTTACACCACACTTATATAATAATGTCCATTCTTGAATGTCTGCGCGCTTTACTAGGAGACACACGCATGCATGCATGTTTTCTGTAATTGATCTACATTCTTTTGATTTTTTTTCCGTACACATTTTCGATAATTGTATCTCGTATTGGTTACTCTAACATATATCCTATTCGAATGAATGGTTTTTTTAAGGCTTAATTATTCTGATAATTTCTATAATTTTTTTAAATTTTTAATTAGGTCCTTGTATTTTTATTCTTTCAATTGAGTTCATATATATTTTTAAATTTGTAATTAGATCCTTATAAACAATAAATGTTAAAAGAAAATATTTATAAAATGTAAATTTTCTATTATTCTCATATTTTGTGCTTTACATAAGACTTATACGCACCTAAATATATTTTTCATTTATCTTTTTCATCAATATTCTTTGAAAATATTCTCAACTTGTATATGAATCAAAGTCGTATACCTTTAGTAAGTTTAAAGTATGTTAAAGAAGAGAAAAATGTTCATTTTATCATTCTAAAATAGTGAGAAATGTCATACGTAACGAGTTAGCAATTAATTTTTGTGATATCTTTAATTTAGAGATGAAACTTTTCGTTAATTCTAACGTTTTCGTCACGACAGGGACTTAATTACAAAATTTAAAACGATATAGGGACCTAATTAAAAAAAAAAAGTATAGGGACTTAATTGAAAATTTCATAAAACTACAGGAACCTATAAATTAATTTAACCTTTTTTTAATAGTGAATTCTATCCAATCCTCTTTTTTAGACTTTTAGAGAGGGTGATTTACTCCTGTAATGTGTCAAATTTTCATTAGTTAATTTAAGTTATCCAATTTAATCATAGGAGATAATTTTGTAATTATGTATGTTATTGTTGTTAATGGGTTTTATTCAATTTTTTAAAATTTGAAATCTACCCCTGACCCAACCCACCCTCTCTCATCTTCCTCCACCAACCTAATGAACAAACTCCTCTACCTCCTTGGGTCCCTGCTAGCTTCATCTCTCCCATTTTCTCACCCGCAGTCGTCCTCGCAAGAATCGAGGTCGTGTTTTCAAGCCCCCGGTGCATCCTCACCGGCTCATTCATTTGTGTCGACCACCGCAGTTGTTGGCAGAGACAACGGAGTTAGCAATAACAACGCTGCTCTTTACATTGAGAATTTTCATTTCCTGTTGAAAAGTGTAGGTAAGAACAAGCTCAGAGACAGAGTACTCTAGACAGAGTTGAGTTCTTGTTTAAGAATATAATGCTTTGCTTTAAAAGTGGTTGTTCGCTCGGCAAAAAACCACATGGAACCTCCCACTTTTTGTTCTTCACTTCTTTGCATCAGTGGTATGTATCCTCAAACAATTTTCATTCTCGTGCAGAATAAACTTTGACAAGAAAATTTTAAAAAATGTGAATAGATGAATTGATTGCACATTATTGATGTCACAAGTAGGGCTTTCGTTCACAATCGGGTGAGGGAAGAGGAGAGAGGGTGGATGGGTGGGGTTAATTTAAAACTTTTAAAATTTGAATAAAGATCCCTTAATAATAAGTTAATTATAAAATTATTCTTTTACTATGTTTAAAATATCAACTATAGTGAAAATTTAATAATTTAAATTAACCAATAAAAATTTGACACATCACATTATCTTCTCTTTTAAAGAGAATTTGATAGCATTCCTTTTTTTCTAATACGTATAATATAATTATTAAAAAAATATACAGTCTTATTTATTCTTAAATTATTGTTTATTTTGTGTCATTCACATTTTCATACCTATAAATATCCCACAACATATATTCTTAGCATCACACCACACCCTCAATCCAATTTCTTCTTCAAGCCTTCCTTTTGTTCCTTTATTATAACCCTTAATTATTGAATATCTACTAGAATAAGGCACATCTAAATCCAAAGCATAACACTATTGCACTTCTAGTTATGAATGCACTAGTAATTTATTTTCTCTTCACATTTAAAATAACCATAGCTTCTTATGATCAAACCCTAAATGTAATCGACTTTGGAGCCAAACCAGGTGGTGAAATTGATTCCTTAGAAGCCTTTCTAGCTGCATGGGAAAGTGCATGCAGCACAACAACACCATCAACAATTTATGTCCCACAAGGAAGGTTCTTACTTGGTAAAGTAGTGTTTAAGGGTAGTTATGACTATTGCAAGAGCAATGGAATCACAATAAAAATTGATGGTGCACTTGTTGCACCTTCCAATTATGATGTTATGGGAAATGATGGGAATTGGTTGCTGTTTGATGATGTTAATGGAGTTTCAATTATTGGTGGAGTTCTTGATGGACAAGGCAATGGTCTTTGGGAATGCAAGAGATCTGGCAAGACCAATTGCCCCATGGGTGCTACGGTATGGTATACAATAATAATATTACCTGTCAATATCTTGCTTTATTTAAATTAATTAATCGAGTCTTTGATTTAAATATTCTAGCAACTTCAATGAACATAATAATTTCCCTTATTTCAACACTACACTAGTAATTTAGAACATCAAAGGTAGTTTTTTTAATTTAGCTCAAATTTTTATAATAATTAAACTTATTTGATATGAGATTTTGTATTGGAATAAATTTAAACTGATACTGTGGTATTAATAAGTAGATACCATATGAGTTTAATAAAGAGCAATTAAATTATATTATTTGTGATATCTATTTAATGCAGTGTTGATAAAATAATTAATTATTAATTAAAATTAAATATCGGAGTTATAAATCTCATATATCTAATATCAAATTTGATGTATGGTCTCACAAATGTTAATGTATCATCATGTGAATCTAAAATGAAATTAAACTAAAATTCAATAATATTAAAGATGCTCTTGTGAATTAGGAATTAAATTAAGTTATTAAGTCAATATATGAAATATTTGCTGAGTAAATAGTAGTCCAATATATTTCTCTGGTCTTTCTTATCAGTCCTTTTTTTTTTTTTCTTTTATACATTTACAGAATTTAGGGTTCACAAATTCCAAGAATATTGTGATAAACGGAGTGACCTCATTGAACAGCCAAATGTACCACATAGTAATAGATAGAAGCAACAATGTGAAAGTACAAGGTGTTAGGGTTTCAGCAGCAGGAAACAGTCCCAACACTGATGGAATTCATGTTCAACTCTCATCATTTGTAACAATCTTAGCATCCAACATTGCCACTGGTGATGATTGCATCTCAATTGGCCCTGGAACAACCAATTTGTGGATAGAAAACATAGCTTGTGGACCTGGTCATGGAATCAGGTACTTTAGATTCATCATTTGTGTTATAAATATAATAATTCATCTTATTTTCTCCTATTAACTTAATTTTTTTTAGAGAAGTAATAATTTTATGACACACTATCAGCTTTTATGACCGGAAGATCAAGAATTTGAATCCTTGTTGTTGAACCAAAAAGAATACCATAAAACAAATAATCAAAAAAAATAATTATTTGCGTTTTTCTTTTTATTAGTTTAAACTTTTTAAAAAGTGATTTGTACAGTTATATATTTGGACATGTCTTTTTTTATTGTGTGTGTGTCTTGACATTTTATTTCTATGTGGCAGTGTTGGAAGTTTGGGGAAAGAATTTGAAGAGGCTGGTGTGGAGAATGTGACGGTTAAAACAGTTACATTTACTGGAACTGAGAATGGTGTGAGAATCAAGTCTTGGGGAAGACCAAGCAATGGTTTTGCAAGGGACATCCTTTTCCAACATGCTACTATGATTCATGTCCAAAATCCCATTGTCATTGACCAAAATTATTGCCCTGATGAGAACGGTTGCCCGGGCCAGGTGAATATTATTTACAACAACATATTATTAATAAATTTTTTCATCTCTAGTCACAATAAATAAATAAATATATAGATATATATGTCGTATTAGGCTAACTAAATAGATGTCTTGTTTGGGACATACAAGCAGGTTTCAGGGGTTAAAATTAGCAATGTAATGTACGAAGATATTCATGGGACATCAGCAAGTGAAGTTGCGGTTAGATTGAATTGCAGCCCAAGGAATCCGTGCCATGAAATCACTTTCCAAGATGTGAAGCTTACTTATGATGAAAACAATAATAAACAAGCTCAAGCTTCATGCATTCATGCCCAAGGAATCACTTCTGGTTTTGTTCAACCTAACGGTTGTTTCTGATCAATAATTACATATATCAACGCCAGATTTAGAAAATTAGAGAAAACTAATAATAAATCTAATGACTTTCAAGGAGCAATAATTGGCTAGATAGATGATGAGCTGAATCTAATATGTAAGAAGTACTATACCTTGTTACATTTTTCCGATCATTTTGATTTTCCAATAATAAAGTTATACACAATAATACATAATTGTATATCCACTAGTATTTGGATAATTTGCAAATGTTTTATCCTCTTTAATTATACTTTTCTAGAGATATTTCAATATAAGCGGTTTAATAGTAGAAATTAACATGTTAATGTTATTATTATTATTATTATTATTATTATTATTATTATTATTATTATTAAAAATAATAGGTAACCAATATTTTTTTAACCAATAAATTAATCAACAAAAATACAACATCCATAATCATTATTTATAGACCATTCATAATAAAAATTATAGAACATCCAAAATCTAAAACAACCAATAATAAATTAATTTTGCATTTTTTAGTAATAGTACATTTAAAACCTAAAGAAATAAAATATCTAAGTTAAGTTATTGATTAATATTGGCTGAGTTTTTATTGATTACTTAACATTGTTGTTGTTATTATTATGATATATATAATGTATTTATTAAAAAACTTTCATGTATAATTAAAATAAAAGTGGAAACCTAGAAGATAATTAATACTTTCCGACAATAAGACTATCAATAATAATCCTTTTTCTGATCTTCTTTTTTCTTATTTTCTTTCTTCTCATTTTTCATTCTCCATCCAAACATAATGTTAGTGTTTGATATTGGTTTCTTTTTCATGAGTATTCTTTTTGTTGTTGGATATTCATGTTTTAACTACCAAAAAATTTTGTCATTGAATTAGAATGAGATTCATTATATATATTCTAGCTTAACACTTGGTTTTTGCATGCATTCATCACTTTTAAATATTTATTAAAAATTTAAAAAATCTAATTTTTTTCATTAATAATAATATTAAGCACATATGGCATATTTTTTTCTATATTAAGATGGGATGCGTGATTTTGCAAAATATGAAAGTTCTTCGTAAAATATATAACAAATATGGGAGAAAAAAATAAATTGCCACAAATGTTTTGGGAATTTTTTTATATTAGAAAAAATCATTAATAATAACTTTGTATTTTTTACATTTTAAATTTTTTAAATACAATTTGTTAATAAGGTTTTGATTAATTTTAAAATTTGTAAATTAAAAAAATAAAAACAATATGATTTATAATATTTAAATTTTTATAAATTTAAAAGATGAAAATGATGAGACTAACCATTTGAATATTATGTTTAAAATTTTTATTTTACTTTTCAAGTTCAGAATAGTTATAAGGCAGCAACCCTAGGTTGTAAATAATCAGAAAAATTTAGATTTTTAGTTTGCTAGCAGTTTAGTTTTTAGTTTGAGAGTATAAAATTCTTAGTTGTATTTGATTGGTGAAGGGTATTAATGATCAATTTAGGTTTATGAAAGAAAATGTTATCTGAATTAGGGAGAGAAGACCCATACTTGGTGGTTTCTAGTAGTGTTCATTTATAGATGAATTGGAGGAGGAGAATGGGAATGAGATATTATTATTCTTTGTAAGCTTAGAAGACAAGAGGCTTCCTAGTAGTGTTCATTTATAGATGAATTGGAGGAGGAGAATGGGAATGAGATATTATTATTCTTTGTAAGCTTAGAAGACAAGAGGCTTCAAAGGGAGCTCAATTTGTACAAGAGTGGATTAACAACTCCAACTATTGTGGATTCTTTGAGTTCATCCTGAGCTGGTGGTGGCTATGGCAAGAGTGATATTATATTGTTGCTTATGATCTTTGACTCTAGTACTTTTTCTAAGTTTTTCAAGATATATAAGAACGGTAATGATTTTTATTTCTCAAAAAAAAGATAAAGTGTATGGTCCAAATGTTAATCTAAATCATGAATTTAAAGAAGATGTTAGATAAAAAAAATGATTGATGAGAAAATTGAAATTTATATAAAATCTAAAATATTTTAATAATTTTTTTTTAGAATTATAGTTTCTTTCTATTATAAACAGATTACAATAATTTTCTCTTAGAAACTTATATTTTTCATTCCAAATGATTTGATGAAAGATGAATTAAAAAAAATTAATTTATGGTAAATCATATATAATAGAATTAATTCTTCTCTCCTTCAACCATCAAAGGTCTATGGTTAATAGCAATTGCCAATTAGCATTTTCTAGGCCAATTTATCTATTTAAATAGAATGGCTTAGAAGTTATCAAACTGTACTTAACCAAAAAAAAATATGATCAAATTTGCATCAAAATATATTTGTATAATTTATAGAAAGATGTCATGGTATATAAAAAAATAAATATTTTATTTACACACCAAAATTAAAATTACTGACATATAAATATATTTAAATAAAAAATAGTAAAACCCAACAAAAAAAAATGTAAAAGAGTACCATGAATTATGTTCAAATGGAGATCGAGAACAACAAGAAGAGGAAGACGAAGAATCACGACGAGGTTGTGACTCTCCCTCCGGAGCTGATCGAGAAAATCCTCTTACCGTTGCCATTGAAATCCCTCATTCGATTCAGGTGCGTCTCTAAGCAATGGTTCTCTATGATTTCCGATTCGCATTTCACAAAATCGCATTTCGATCTCGCATCAAACACGAACGATAATATGCTTCTCTATTTTCCCCCCGACAAATCCGTAGCCCGTTGTGTGGATGTAGAAGGATCAATTCACCATGATTACGCGGTTCAAATCCCTGAAACTTACGAACATTATTCCCTTAGGGTTATGGGTTCTTGCAGGGGCTTTATACTGCTGATCAATTGCGTTAACGGTACGCATTTTGTTGTGTGGAATCCAACAACTGGTTTTCACGCAACAGTTTCATATCCAAGCCCTCTTCTTAGAGGGGATATGTACCGGCCTCATCAACTTTGGGTTGGTATTGGTTATGACAAATCTAGTGATGATTATTTAGTAGTTGCTGGGTGGCGTGATCCATTTAAGACTTCAAAACACCGTTGGGATTTTTTCTCTGTTAGAAACAATTGTTGGAAAGAAATTGAGACACGGGGATTCCATAGTAACTTTTTGATTACCTGCAATTCTGGGGTGTTTTATAATGGAGCTATTCATTGGTTGGCTGTTCGGACTGATGGCGAAGGTGGTAGGGTAATTGTTGCCTTTGATTTGGAGGGAAAGAATTTGTCTATACTTTCCTTGCCGCCGGTTTTACATGGTGGTGGCACTCCGATGTTAAAGCTGTTTGGAGGATACCTTGGGATATCTTATATGAGTTGGCAAACTTGGAGAAATGAGTTATGGGTGTTGAAAGAATATAAGGTGGAGTCCACTTGGACTAAGCTCAATAATTATATTCCTCTTGATGATACATTCACCCCTATGTGCTTAACTAAAAGCAATGAATGTGTTGGTAGGAGAAACATAAATATGTTGACGAAATTTGGCGAAAGAGGAAAGCTGTTAGAGTCTAAAGTGATTGAGTGTGACAGTCATATAATTATGACAATGTTTGAGAAGACTTTACTCACACTACCCAGGAACAAAAGGGAAGACGATCACTAATTGCAAACAAGAAGAGGAGGGTATGTGAAACTTCCCTTGAACTTCTTATCGTTCATTGAATAGAACATGTAGAATGCAATGCAAGGAACAATTTATTTCATGCATATTCGGTAGGTTCATCTCTGTTACAGATCATGGGGTATTTTGATTGTTGAAAAATGTTTTAAGTTCTTTCAAATTCTAAGCAAGACTTTCAATGTTCTTTATACTTTGGAGTTTCATATTATCTTCTAGAGTGATGTCTTGTATTAAATTTATAGTGTTATGTATATCCTAAAAGATTAACAAGGTTGTCAAATATCCGTTATATTGGTGCCATAGCACTATTGCGTAGCGGAACTGCGGTGATATGTGATCCGTTATTGATACCTTGATCTCATCTCAAGGTTGTCAAATATCCGCCATATGGCGCAGTAGCACTATTGTATAGCGGAAAATTCACAAAAACATGGTCTTCTATCAATAACCTTTATGATTAAAGAGCAAAATTAGTTTAATAACAGCTTAGGAACTAGGAAGGATAAGTTACCCCTCCAAAGCATAAACTTTTATACCAGAAACTGATTAGGTTCATGTGCTTGAATTCCCTTTAGACCCGAAACACCCTGAGCATAACACCAAAAAGAAGACATAAATGATCTAAGTATCCCAATATAAGCTTAGCATTCTATACATGTTCTAGCAAGATAAGAGAAGTTTAGTTGTGTTTGGCAAATGTACAGAGACACTTATAGTATCCTGGTAGAAAAGTAGTGGCAAAAAGGGGCAAATTTTATGTCAAGACCATGATAGTTTATTTTTTTCCTTACTCCTTTAGTTAGATCTTAGATGTTTTTATCCTGCTAGTATACGTTCAAATTCTCAATAAATTTGGCCTTGAACTTGGTATCTACTATTTGGTTGCATGTGGGTGCAGTCCTTTGGGATTTTGGAGTTATTTATGTTATTTATTTATTTAGTTTTTGCTTTCTTCTTTGTGGTGTTTGTGTTTGCCTTATGGGTATCATTCTAATTAGCTTATAAGTAAAGAAGTATTCAGAGCTACATTGAAATGAGGACATCATTTTAAAAGTGTAAAGGATGCATGCACCGATAGTTTGGGGTTTAGGATCTCTTTTTCGAGTTTTATTCATCTCTCTGTATGTTTTTGTTTTCTCCTATTGGCGTTTCCCCTTGAGGGCGGGTGTAATTCTGATTAGCTTATAATAAATAAGAGTAGTATTCAGATTTCAGAATGACTATAAAACAATTTAGTGATAAAGATGAAAAAGGGTTTTTTTTTTTTTTTTTGGACTTTAAGATGAAAAAGGGTTAATTTTTTTTTAATTGTCTAGATGAAAAAGGATTTGCATCATTCGAATGGCTAGACACAAAAAGAAAAAAAAAAATCGAATGACTCAGTCCCACTATATATGAGCACAAAAAGCCCTATAAAAACTAGAAAAAATCTTGGCTAGTACCAATATTTTTGTAAAAACTATTCTCTATGTTCATCATATTCAAGTGCCTCCTATTCTTAAATGAATCTTTTCTCATCTTTACCGAAAAAAAGAAAATCTTTTCTCATCTTAGAAGAGAATAGTTTATTATTTGTATTTTGTAATTTAGGTTCTGAGAATTTGTGTATATCACATACCATTGGGAATTTCTTTTCATTAGATAATATCTTGGAATAGATCTCACATTCTATGTAAGTATATTATACACAAACCTTGTAAGCCTTTTACCTTGATCCAGTAGCAAACTAGTAATGAGCAGCTTAGTTTGAGAAGGCAAGAAAGGAGAATATCTAAGGTTTTTTAGATTCTCGTTATCTAAGTCAACCCTTAGTTTTAGATGACTAGAGCAAAAAAAATACCAAAATATCTTTTATTGGTAAGTTGAGAAGGCTAGAGAAAACTATTCTAAAGATTATCTTATGACACAGTTTGATATGGTGGAAATCTTAATCGTTGTTGAGAACTAGATGTAGATAAATCTTATGACACTATCTCTTCATTGCTTGTCTCAGTTTTATTTACAACACGTCAGAAAACTTTCTCATATCTCTTCATTTGTTTATCCCCAAACATGCATGCTAACCTCTTTATGTTGCATTCTTGCTTTGTAAGAGTAGCATAGATGTGAATGCTTCATAACTTGTTTAAACTTTGTCAGAGATATATTCGGAGTTAATAGTATATTTCTGAAATTTACCATAATTTATGAGATATGCATTAAGGTTCCTTTTAATAGAAGAAAAAATGAACTAGCCCTCAAAACGTATAATTCAGAGCAAATTCAAATTTATATTAACATTAGACAAATATTACTATATACCAAAGTTAAATAGTGTAATATCTTAATACTAATTTTGAACATGTATTTTTTTTAAAAGTTGATTTTAAATATACCTTGGCTTTATAATAGCAAAAGTTTTTGGCATTAAAGAATAACTGAAATCAATCGTGCCTCAATAATGTTTTGTTAAAACATAAAAAAGGAATTCACAAGATATGCACATAAAGAGAATCTGTCTTTCTTTTCTTTTATTGCTCGATGACTGGTTAGGTGGGATGGAAAGTGTTTGCTGAAAACTAATACCGGAATTATGATTTTTTTCTAAGTGCAATTATTGAGAAGACATTTAGCTGCTCCCTCATGCATGCGACAAAAGTTAAAAGGAAAAAATACATTTATGATTTTTAAAAATTATATAAATACACTGTGATTTTTGTGAAACATTTAATAACTCATGATTTTTGAAAAAATAATATAATTATGCCCCTTTGTGAGTTTGACTTGGCTAAAAGAAACAAAAATTTTCAATAAAATTTCTTATAAAATCACTCTCATGATAGAAAATAAGATTCACAAACATTTTTTTTAACAGATATATAAGCAATATTCGTTTCTTTTAGTCGAGTCAAACTCACAGAGGGGCATAATTGTACTGTTTTTCAAAAGTCAGGGGTTATTAAGTATTTCATAAATGTCAGAGCTGAATTTGTATAATTTTTAAAAAATTAGGAATATAAATGGTATTTTCCCAAAGTTAAATGATAAAAGGGAGAGGGTAAATGACTAAATGGTGGTGTTGAAGGGGATGGAAACAAACTAGGAGGTTGAAAGAGCAGTGTGAATCCTAAATGGTAAAGTTAAAATGGTTTAATTTTAGTTTTAGTTTACACATGGTGTAAAAGTAAAACGACTTATTTAGTCATGGAATTTCATATGTTCTTTTGGATTACCAATTAAGTGGTCAATAAAAAATATAATTATTTTTACTGATACCATGTTACATGATTGAATGCACGTATAAAATTATACATCACTATTCACTAGGAACTAATAGATTTAATAAATAAATAAATAAATGGAAAAGTAATAACAAAAACATGTATTCTTTATTGTTATTGTTTTGCGCACTTTATCTTTTCGAATTTATTAATAGAAACCACCAGTCTACTTTTCATGGGAAGATTAACCTTCAAATAATGAAAAAAATTTAATAATTTATCAGAATTTAATTTTAATGAATTATAAGTATAAATTAATTTCATACGCACATCACAATTAAATATCATTAGTCTCGTATAATTTGGCTACACTTTTTTTATTTAAAAAAAAAAGTAGCCATCGTAGAAAAGAAGGAAAATGATTAAGCAATACAAATAATAATTTTTTATTTATTTTTTATTTTAATATTTATGTTTTTAAAATAAATTTAATTTTAATGCACTGTGAGTGTAAAAATATTTTACATATATATTTAATTACATAATATTACATCATAAAAATAGCTTTTTATTGCATTGACCCCATAATTAATTAATGTTAATACATCAAAATTAAATTCTTAAAATTTTATAAAAGAAAAAAGAAAATTATAAATTATAATTTTTTGTTATACATTTTGTTTTTTTCATAAAATTTAATAAAAAATAAAAATAGGAATAAAAAATACAAACTAAACACAACAAATGACACCCTAGTTCTTTTTCATCCTACTTATGTATATATCTCCAATTCAAACCAAATTAAGATCTAGAACTAACCCTCAAATCTAAATTTAATCAATAATGTTAGATAATCAATACATATTAATCGATAATAGCCAATATAAAAAAATTATTTAAAATTTAAAAATAGATCATCCAAAAAAATATAAATGATCATCCAACATTAAAAACAGAACATTTAAATAAATAAAATAGATCAACCAAATTTAATAAAATTGAACATTCAAAAATTAAAAATAGAACAAAAAAAAGGGAGGAGAGAGGAAGAACACTTCATCCACAGCAAACCGTGGTTGCCGCCTCGCCCAGACGCGTTGAGAGGAAAGGGAACCTTTGGATCCTTGCACGGTGGGGCCTGGAAGTGTTCCTGTGGCGGCGCGTGGAAGCTGAATTCGGTACAGAAGAGCTTACGCACGGTGGTGGAAGTGAGGGAGGGGGAGGTGTGCTTCACGAGGCGGGTTATAGCTGCCATTGAATGAATCCGAGGAAAGCCTTAAAGCAATTTCAATGGAAAACTCTTCTCAGTTCCTGTTCCTGACCCACCTGTTATAAAAAGTAACTCCACATCAGCTTTTGTGTCATAAACAGAAAATAGAAACTCAAATATTTCATCTCTTCTCCAATGCAAGGGACTCACATTAGTCCCAGTTACGGTCCCACTTATCTAATTAATTAAAATGAAAATAAGTTGATATATTTCTCCATTATTATTTTTTTACATTAATATTATCAAAATTTATAAATATAAAATAATTCATAATTATAAAACCATCAATATATGAAAAAAATTTAATTTAATTTAATTTTAAAAAATATTATTAAATTTTTTAAAATAAATAACAATTCATAATTTTAATAAATGTAAAATAAATAAATTATAAAATGAACCACTAAAATTAACTATTAATATAAAATATATATTAAAATATAAAATATATATATTAAAAATAATATAAAATATATATTTTTACACAAATATATGATGATCCATTTTTATTTATGATTTTAAATATATAAGAATTATTTTGGTCACAAAAAAAAATATAAAAATTATTTTATAATTTTATTCTTTATTAATAATAATGATGTTTTGTTTCTCTTTTAATATTAAAAAATAATTTAATCTTCCCTCTCCCTGTCCCTCTGCAGAGTGAGGACTCACTCTTCTTTCTCCAATTCCATTCTCAGCTCTCCAAAGCTCCAAGTCCCTTTTCTGTGACGAAAAGTGAAACTGGGACTCGAATTTTTCTTGCATTGAAGTTGCTCTTAAAGCAAAGTAAAAGAAAGAAGAAATCATAGATCTCCAAAAATAATACATGCTAGCCATGTCAACAATGACCAAAACCTATAATCCAAAGCAGCTCTAACCTTTGAAATTAAAAATTTTGCATAATCATAGGAGAAGTTGGGATTTGTAGGAGCAGTTGAAGAAAATTCATCATCAACTTCATTGAGTTGTAGTTTAAATTAGAGGTTTTTGAGATGGAAAATGATAGAGATGGTGAGACAGAAAAAGAAGAAAAGGGAAGGAGAATGGTGTTGGCTAGGTATTGGTTAGTATATTATTTGGTAACGAAGAGTTTTTCAAAATAGGCTCCTATTAGTTCCTCTAACATTTGCTTTCGCCTCACTCAGAATTTGGGCAGATATTTAGGTGTCAATCTTGATCATCCAAGAGCTTCAAGAGGTGTTCGTTAGGAAATTCTGTGCAGAATCAAGTTCATCTATCTAACTGGAAAGGAAAATTATTAAATAAAGCAGGCAGATTGTGTCATATTAAATTAGTGGGCTCCTCCCTTCCAATTTATAACATGCAGGTTAGTTTATTTCCTTCGCCGGTTTGTTCAAAGATTGATATGATGATGCATCAATTTTTTTGGAAATGGAAAATTGATGAAAGGACTTTAAGTTTAGTCAGTCGGGGAAAAGTTGTTCAGCCTAAACGTTTTGGAGGTCTAGGAATTAAAGATGCTGCTTGTATGAATTTGGCTTTTCTAAAGAAGCTAATTTGGCAATTATGTCACTGTCCGAATAAACTCTGGGTTCGAATGATACTTGCTAAGTATTTACAAGATGATCTTCTTTTGGATGTATCTAGGATTTCTCAACCCTCTTATATATGGCAATCTATTTTCAAGGCTATAACAAAATTGAAGGATGGCTTCTCTTGGTTTGTGGGTGGCTCTGATCAGTCTTTTTGGTTCTCTAACTGGCTTTCTTATGGTCGTCTTGATAGGAAGCTCCTTTTTGTCCATATCTCCGATTCTGTGCTCTGCCTGTGTGACCTTTGGCAACATGGTAATTGGCGTTTGGATTTGTTGCATACCATTCTTCCTGACTCTCTTAAGCACATCATCTTGCAATATAATCTGGATTATCAAGCAAACCAAGGAATTGGCTGGTTTTGGAATGAAAATGCTTCAAAAATTTACACAGTTGCTGATGGGTATGCATGGTTGGCTAACCGTAAATATGGGTGGGACATGTCAGTTAGTTGGCAGTGGATCTGGCAGTTGCAGATCCCTGAAAAGATTAAGTTTTTTCTATGGCAATGCTTTCATAATGCGATTCCTACTGCGACTTTCTGGCATAGAAGAGGGATGACAAGTTCTGATGTTTGTCCTAGATGCCACTTAGACTCGGAATCTATTACTCACTGCTTCTTCTTTTGTCCAAAGGCTCTTGGAATTTGGCATTTCTTGGGCTTGGCTACTTTCATAGATAGTTCTTCTCAGGAATTTCTTGAATGAATTTGTGTTCACTGCCAAAGAAATCCTCATCTTTTAGCAGCTGCAGTTTGTTGGATTTGGAGAGATAGGAATAATGATGTTTTCAACCCCTCTGATCCTTGGCCGGCAAGTAAGGTGAAAGCTCTTTGTCAAGCTAGCATTAGAGATTTTAATCTCCTTTATTCCCAGCAATCTTCTTATGCTTTCTTCCCCTTTTCTTTTGGTTGGATTCCTCCTCTAGTCTCTTTTGTTAAAGTCAATTGTGATGAGAATGTTCTGGCTAATGGGCACCTTGCTGGTTTCGGTTGTGTTATCCGGAATACGGATGGTATGTGCATGTGTGGCTGCCTTGGGAGAGTTGTTGAGATTGCTATTCTGCGTTGTGAGCTTCTATCTATTTGGCATGGGTTAATGTTAGCTTGGGAGAATGGTTGTCGGCAAGTTATTTGTGAAACTGATAGTATTAAGGCTTTCTCTTTAATCAATAGTGGTCATGCTTCTCCTGCTAGTGATCATTTTGATTTACTCAGCAAGATTATTGATGTTCAGCACCGTCAGTGATCTACCTGTGTCACTCTTATTCAGCAGTCTGCTAATAATGCAGCTAATTACTTGGCAAAGTATGCAGCTCACAGGCAACATAATTACAGGAAATGGAGTAAATCTTGGAATAAATTTCTAGCTCAAATTAGGCAGGATCATACCTTAATACCTATTTAGTTTTTGCTTCTTTCTTTTTGTCAAAAAAAAAAAAAAAAAAACATTTGCTTCCTATGCTTTCTCTATTCAAAATGATAGATTAATTGTTGTCTATTTAGTAAAAAAAAAAAATTCCTTGGCTATTTTGTCAAACAAGATATATCTTAAAAAAATATTTTGTTAAAGGAACCTTTTAAAAATTATTTTGTCAAAATTAAATTCTTATTTATCAAAATAGCTTTTTATTCTTTCATTTAAGTTAAAAACCGGATTAGATATATATAAAAAAAAAAAACAAAAAATCCAAAACTAGTTTCCCTTTTTTTTTCCCGTAATTTTTTTCTTTTATATATTAGGTGAAACCAAAGTAACACAGGCTTCAGTGGATTGAACCATGGATTTGTTTCGTAGTGTCTTCACTCCTCTGTCTCCTTAACTGAGAAGAGACGATTCATTCGACAGAGAAACACAACAACCACTAAAAAATTGGAGACCCAAAAGAAAGAAACCAAGAAAAAAAGGGAAAAAGATTCAACCTTTTCTTCATTTGCATTCTTGGGTATTGTTGAAGACTCCTTCAAGAAAGAAAGCAAAAATGTTTGTGGGATCAAGAAAATGGGTGGTGTTGGCAGCAACAATATGGATACAGGCATTTACAGGAACAAACTTTGACTTCTCATCATACTCATCTGAACTCAAATCTGTGCTCCAAATTTCTCAGCTTCAACTCAATTATCTGTCAGTTGCATCTGACATGGGCAAAGCATTTGGCTGGTGTTCTGGTGTCTCTCTCTTGTACTTTCCTTTGTGGGTTGTTGTTTTCATGGCTGCTTTCTTGGGCCTTCTTGGTTATGGCTTCCAATGGCTTCTCATCAACCAACTCATTTCCTTCCCTTATTTTCTGGTCAGTAATATTAATTAATATCTGCTTTCTCTTTGAATTAATCTTCTATTTTTTTTTGGTTATATTGAGGCAATGAGATTTTGATATTGGACTTGGTGTGTGATTTTGTTTATCTTGCACTATTTACTTGGAAATATTGTGATTGTTGTTGTTGTTATAAACTTCCCATAAACAAGGAAGTTGTTCTTTCAAGGGTTTGAAGCCTTAATAATTTTGGGGTTTTTCTTGTTTGTGTCGGAGATTATTTAACACTCAAAATCTGGAATTGTTCTAACATAATTACTTGTCTTAGTTTAGCTTTTATGGTTTGAGTAGTTTTTTTTTTTTTAACTACTATTTAGATTCCATAACTTAAAGTTGTAACTTGTAAGGGGGATTTCAGTTTCATAGTTTTCTGGAAAAAATTAAAAAGTAGGATGAGAGGCACAGCAATTTCTAAACCACTAATCAAGATTGTTGACCCCACAAAAATTCCACAAGAATATTTAGTTTTGGGAAAAAGACATTTGTAGCCAACCTTTTTAAACTAGTACAAATGTATCATCGACTTTTAAAAAAATACTAAAGTATCCCTCGCTTTGAAAAAACAGGATTACTATGCCCCTGTTAGTCTGACTCGTCAGATGACAACAAAGAATACTTGTGTGGCTGAAACAAACCTCATTTTGACTCAACTGTGTTCAGTGTGTACTCTTTCTCGCTTCATATGTCCAAAATGACGTTATTTTTCCTCAAATTGTGGAGTTCATATGCAATAGTGAAAATGAAGTTGTTTTTCCTCGAATTCGTTCCCCACGAAACCCCTTCATCTTGGCAGTGTTACTACATACTCTGTCCTAACGTGTAATTAAAGAAGAGTGTGCAATAACACTGTCAAGATGGAGGTTTTGTGGGGAACAAATGAAAGAAGAAATGACTTTGTTTCGGCTATTGCATATGAGCTTCATAATTTGAGAAGAAACAACGTCGTTTTGGACATAGGAAGCGATAATAGATCCACGATGGACATCGTTGAGTTAAAACGAAATCCGTTTCAGCCATACAAGTATTTTCCGTTGCCATCTGGTGAGTCAGACCAATAGAAAAGCATTGTAGTTCATTTTTTTCAAAAATGAGGGATACTTTAATATTTTCCAAAAATTGATAATATATTTATACTAATTTAAAAAGGTCGGAGTACAAATGTTCTTTACCCTTTAGTTTTTTATGTTCTGACAAAATTATAACCTAAAAAAATGATGCATTCTTGTTCCCAAGTTTGATCCAACATTATGATAGTGCCAACAAACTTTAAAGCAAAATCAGAGCTGTTAAGTAACACCTACCTACTACACTTTGTTGTGTTTGATTGGATTTTTTTTAAAAAAAAAAATTGCAAACTAATTTATCTTAGCAGTACTTTGTTTAGCTTTTTTTATTTTTTAAATTAATTTTTTCCTTCTGAGATTATGATAAAGTTTATACACACGTGTGAAATGTTTTGCCATAAAAAACTATTTTTGTCAATAAAGAAATTTACAAAAAAATTAATAATAAAATTTTATAATAGCCCATTTACATAATAGCCCATTTACATTGTTATATAGAAGGATTTTTAGTCAACAAAAAAACATAAGAGGGATTTTTAATTTTTTATACACCAAATATAACGTCTAAATTTAACAATTAATTTGCTAAGATCCAATGGCCACCGCCAACTAACTTATTGCTTCACGTGAGATCCAACTCCTTCATTTTTGTATTATTATATTGTTCAATTATTTTTTTAATATTTTCATTGGAAACGATGTTTTTATTCAAAATGAGCCAACCTATATTGTTTAATATTTTTCTGTCCATCTTCAACATGCTTTCTTAATTTACTATTTAAATATTTGTCTACTGGTATCATAATAATAACTTAAATGGTAATGTTAGTTATATATTGATTTGCATAATTAAATTATTTATTTTTATATCAAATAGCATTAAAAAAAATAGCACAATTTTTATTTGAATGATCTTCTATTTTACATAGAATAAATAATTTGATTAGACTTAATTTAATAAAATAGGTGTACGCCTAGAATAAACAAAAATCCAAATAATAATAATTACTGATAATAATAATTTGATTAAAGTGTAAATGTATGTTACTGCTTGATTTAATAACAATTGATTAGTGTGGAAGCCGGGCTTAAATGAATTCTTATCCATATGCTGTCCAATTAAATATGAAATGCAATTCAAGTCTTTATCAAATAAACATTTTCCTCTCTTTCCTTATCTTTTATTAATTGAACACATAACTTCATGGCTCCCAATAGTTTTCCCTTCACCATCAATGCATTGTAGTATTTTCTTTTGCAATCATAAATATACACTGAAAAAAAATATTCTCTCCTTTTTCTTGATGTTAGTCACTTTTTCCTTTCTTAGGTGCACTAAAAAATGGTGTATTGTTACAATTGGACAATTTATCCTTTTATGTAATTTGGAATTGTGTGAAGAATGTTGGTTTAGAAGTTGTTCTTATATTAGAAAGATGAGTAGGATTAGCTGAGCAAATTTGTGGCACTTTTCCAAGTTTTTTTGTCTGTTTGCTTTCTCTTGTCAAGAAACTAAACATTTGGTAAAAGATATTTAAACATTAAAATTATCTGTGCTTCAATTCAAAGCATTCTTTGAAATTGTTCACTATCCTGTTATTGTTATTGTTAGTTCAACCACCACTCTCCATCATGTTTGGATAGGTGGTTATGTGATTTTGATGTTTGAGTAAATGGTAAATTAAAATCTAGACCAAATTGACCTTAGCTTTATTGATATTCATTCTATTTTGTCTAGGTAACATTTGAACCTTTTTTTTAAAAAAAATTATCCCTTAGGTGGAGTTAATAATGCTATGTACTTGGTGTATTATTTCATAAAATCTCAAGACGTGTTAATATGTGATTTTAGAAATAGAAAATATTTGACTTAATTTCACCAAATTTAGGGAAATTGTGTCTAATTTGCCCTAAAGTCGATTACGGCTTTCAAGGCACTTTGATTAAGAATCCTAATTCAAATGAATAAACATAAAAAAAGATAAGCCTTTTGTTTTCTTAAGAAGTAATCTTAAGACATTCTTAATGGGTTTCTCAAATTCATTCAGGAATAATTTTAGAGAGAAACTGGTATTTTCACCATGAAAAAATCATCAATTTCACTACCAAACTAGGATTCCAATCTTGTGTGATTAGACATACTAAGAACTTTGGTTAAATTTTTCACATGAAACCACAAAACTTAATAAGATTGTTACTAACAGAAATATAAATATTGAAATGGACACAGGTATTTCTCCTATGCTTGGTTGCAGGTTGTAGCATCTGTTGGTTCAACACAATCTGCTATGTCTTATGCCTCAAACATTTCCCTTCGAACCGTTCACTCGCGCTTTCCCTAAGCATAAGCTTCAACGGTGTAACGGCAGCTTTGTACACTCTCATTGCCAATGCAATAGCCTCAAGTGATGACACTCTCTACCTTTTGCTCAATGCCGTTGTCCCTTTACTTATTGCCGTGGTGGTACTATTCCCAATCCTCCAACAGCCGCAGCCTCAGCCGAATTCGGCTGACATGATCCGGCGCGACTCGTTGGCTTTCCTCTGCCTTAACATCCTTGCACTTGTGACCGGCCTCTACCTCTTGATCCTGTATTCCCTCAGTTCCAACACAACCATCGCGCGTGTCATCCTAGTTGGCGCCGGATTTCTATTATTACTTTTCCTGTTCTTGCCTGTGATTGTGAATTCTAGAGAATGGTCTTGCCTAAATAGTGCTGCATTTTACCCGATTTTGAATTCGAGGTTCAATCTCATTAACCTTGGTGGTGGTGGCGACGATGATCATCTTCATAAAGAACTCATTGAGAATGAGGACAATTATTTAAAAGGAAGTAGTGCAGACATTGTAAGAGAGAAGTGTTGTTTTCATAATGTGTTGTTGAAAGATCAGCTTAAGGTTCTTGGAGAAGAGCATTCAACTAAAATGCTTATGCATAGTTGGGACTTTTGGATTTACTACATGGCTTATTTCTGCGGAGGAACGATTGGATTGGTTTATAGTAACAACTTGGGTCAAATTTCACAATCGTTGGGACACAATTCTCAGACCAATTCTCTCGTCACGCTTTACTCCACGTGTTCTTTCTTCGGTCGCCTACTCGCAGCTGCACCTGACTTCTTGAACGGGTATGGGTTTAAGACTTTCTTAAATGGTATATTTGTTCTAAAATAACTATTGATTTGAGAAGTGTTATAGCAGAAAATCAATGTATAGTCCTATATACACTGATATTTTAATTCATCACTGTCGAAATAGACCGATACAGAATTTCATATAGCATGATTTATACTCTAAATTACAGGTTTCATGTGCCAAAGTTGATATTTGATCTTAGTAGTCATGTTAACTTTAGCTTAATTTCACTAGATTCAAGGGTAATTATTATTAGATTTAGATAAACTCAATTAGAAAGATAATCATTCATTCAAGAATCTATGCCAAGTTGCCAACTCATCATGTAAATATTTTAATCAATCTTTGGAAATAAAGGAATAGTAATCTTTTGGACAGAAATTAATCTTATTCCCTTTACATTATAATTAATCTACTAATATTGTTGTTTTGACAATGCAGGAAGATACACTTTGCAAGAACAGGATGGTTTGCAGCAGCACTAGTGCCAATGCCTATAGCATTCATTTTGCTCGCCCTAACCGGCAGCATCGAAGCATTGCACATAAGCACGAGCTTAATCGGCCTAAGTTCCGGGTTTATTTTCGCCGCAGCAGTTTCCATTACATCAGAGTTATTTGGTCCAAACAGTGTTGGAGTGAACCACAACATACTAATCACCAACATTCCAATAGGATCATGTCTTTATGGCCTTCTAGCAGCTCTGGTTTACGACTCGAACGCAGACAGCTCGAGTCCCGAGTCGATATGGCTGCGCAAGATGACAATGTGTATGGGGAGGAAGTGCTACCTTGAGACATTTTTATGGTGGAATTGCATCTCCACTGTAGGAATGGTTTCAAGTTTTGTGCTGTACTTTAGGACTAGGCATGCTTATGATGACAAATTTGGAAGAAATACAAATTGAATGAGAAAATTAAAGTAATTTGTGTTGATAAATAATCAGATTTTTATCATTTTTTATATATATGAAGAATATTGTTATCAATTTCTCAAATCTGATGAGATGAAAACTAGTATCACAAAAAAAGGGGGCTCCCCTCAAATAGCTTTGCCTGAGGCATATATTATGTATAGCATAGGGGTAAAATATTTATTTATTTTTTGTTTGGGGGGATATTTATTTGTGTAAATTATGTAAAATTACTTTTATATAAACTAAATGTATCAACTAATTGGTTTTTCAACCATTATAGATTCATAGTTGTAGTGTTATAGCAGATGCAAAAGAAGTTGAAGAGGGTATAATTCATAATCACAAAATAATGATTTTTATTTATCCACACCATTTATCTTAGAAATTGAAGATCAATAAGGAAGTTTAAAAAATAAACTTATTTTAAAAAACACTTGTGCTTGCTATAGTTAGGTGGAAAATGGTGAATAGAATGAAGAGAAAGCAAAAGTTTTAAATTCACACACAATTTCGCGGTCAATTATTTTTCTTTCATATTTTTTATTTATTTTCTCTTCATCAAAAAATTATCCTATATATAATTACTCTTTAGTAATCAATTACATAAAATTAAGTTTTTTTAGTTTAGCTTAAAATTAGTAGGGTAAAATATGTTTATTATCATAATATTTACAATTTGTTTAAAAAATACTTCTAATATTTAAATTAAGAGAAATATTAGTAATTAATAAGTAGATAATTAACATTAATCGGACTAGAAATAACAATAAAATAGTAATTACAAATGGATTGAATTTTTATTTGATTGATTGATGTTCATTATTTTTGTGTTGATTATCTGATATCATTAAATTATAAGTGAAAATAATTTTTATTAAGGTTGAATTAATTTAGAATCACTCTAATAAATACAAATTAAATATATTGAAAACTTAAATTTTTTTCATATTTACATTAAAATATTTTTTAATTTATATTTTATAGTCTTACCATGTGTTAGAACATACTTTGGCACAAAATAGATAATCTCTTGATTTTATTTGATTTATTTATATTTAGAAAAAGTATAAGGAATTTTTACTTTTAGAGCCTATTAAAACTAATAAATAGATGATAATTTTTATATTACATGAATAATAACTTTTATAATTTTGAATGTTATTTTATTCATTAATTTTTAATTAATTATTTAATATTGATTATGTAGCATTATTCTAATATTTATTTTTATAATCATGGTAGGAACATACTTTGGCCAGTCCCAAAAAAAAAAGGATAAAATAAAACTGAGAAAAACACACAGGTAACCCAATAATTTTAGATCTTAATTATTTTAAGTAGACCCCTAAATTACCTGAAAGAAACCAACGGTGCAGTGAATCGTTTATGTGTTAGGAGCTTAGCATCGAATGGCATGAGAGAAGAGCTATTAGGTTAGTAGTTAGGAAGAAAGAAGAAGAAGAAGAAGAAAGGAAGAAAGAGAATCTTGGAGATGGAGGTGGAGTTGGAACCTCGAGTGAAGGCTCTTCCTTACAAGGTGAAGGCCATGTCCAGGGAGTCACCTTCTCAGAAGG
>JASCZI010241675.1:69610-86205 GCA_036250425.1 Stylosanthes scabra
CCTGTTAAATCATCTGAACTGTACACACATCATTGGAGAGCAGGTCTTGAAGGCCTTTCTGAATTGATCTTAATGCTCCAAGAAAGCCATTGCTGGGAAGTTTCTTCCTTGATGGTTGATTGTCTACTTGGAATACCCAGTGGCTTTTGCCTGGATAATGTGATAGGCAAGATTTGCTCTGCAATTAAGAAAGTATCTTACAGTGCCCCGAAAATCTCATGGCGGTTGCAGACTGATAAATGGCTCTCTTGTTTGATTGCTAGAGGTATCTATTACCGTCAAGAAACTGAACTTCCTCTGAAAGAACTATTCTGTATATTGCTGGGCCATGCTGAACCTGAGCAACGAATTATAGCTATTAAACATTTGGGGAAACTTGTTGGCCAGTGTGCAAAGGGAGAAAGAGCAGTTATACATTCTAAAATTTGCATTGACTTGGTTCCAAATAAGGTTGCTGTATCTGTTCCAGATTATGTTCTCTCTCATCTGATTTCAAATACATGGGATGAGGTTGTTGTGCTGGCATCATCTGATTCCTCCTTACAAATAAGGGTTCATGCAATGGCACTTCTTTCATATTACATTCCGTTTGCTGAGCGTCAAAAGCTACAGTCTTTTCTCATGGCAGCCGATACCATTTGTTGTTTGCATAACACACAACAAACGCATGATGGTCCTATCCTACAACTTTCATTGGCACTTATTGCTTGTGCTTGCCTGTACTCACCACTTGAAGATCTTTCTTTAATTCCTCAAAATGTATGGAGAAGTATTGAGGAGTTAGGCTCAACAAAACATGGTATGGGTCTTTAGCTTTTCTATTATGCTAAGTAATATGTACTGTGTGGAATTGGCATATTATAACTTGGATCAATTTATGCTTGCTTATAACCATAAGTTCAATGTCCTATTGCTTTCTAGATGGCAAGCTCGGGGACATAGAGAAGAGGACTTGTCAAGTTCTGTGTAGATTAAGAGATGAAGGAGATGAGGCCAAAATGGTATCTTACTCAATGCAGAAACTTTGTATTTTAAGTTTCTTCTTATCCCATGATGATTTTCATAATTATCCTTATATGTTAGGCCCTGAAAGAAGTAATATCGTCAAGTTCTCCAAAGTATTGTGATCCAGAATTTGCCAATACCCGTGAATCTATTCTCCAGGTATAACAATTAACCATGTCACCCTTTTTGATGAAATACTAAATTTTAACCAGATTCAGTTATTTTATAGATGCACCTTATGTTTGATGTGTAGATTCATATGTTTTTATTTTGATTCTAGGTATAGTTTATGATACTCTATCGTATTCTTGATCCATATAACTTTCCCTAGATTTTGGGTCATGGCTTGGTTGTTGATGTTGTTGGGAATTACAAACTTTTCCCAGACATTCCTTTTCTCTTTTCTGTTCATTCTTTCAATTAATAATGTGGTCTCACAGGGATTCACCTTGTAAATTGACTGTATAGCCATTAGCGCTGCAGTGTGATTTTTCTCAAGTTATTCAGTCAAATTCTGGTAACCATATTAAAATAATTCAGTGTATTGTTTTTTAATAAACTGAAATCTACATTTGTATAATATATTCTAAGTGTATAAAAATAAGTTTTGTTCACATTTGTATTCATTGACACGTGATCTATGTATGCAAATGATCGATAACAGATAGTTTTCATTTAATGGTTAGTGTTCATTTAGTAGGCTAAGTTGCTAAAGTCAAACCAGTATCATTTTGTCCTAATCTAACATGCCCTCACAAAATATTTGGCAAATCAAAATTTATGACTGCTTACATTAGGCAACAGTTTTAAAGGATGGTCATTTGGATACATGGTTAGATTTGCATATTATCGCCTACTTTCACTTCTGATGCATGGTTAACTTCTAAAGTCTAAACTTTGCTGACTTGCACCAGGTCCTTTCCAACCTAACAGCCGTTCACTCATACTTCGATATATTTTCAAATAAAATTGACCAAGATGAAATGGTAAGCATGGTCAATTGAACCTATTTATTATTTTAAAAACTTCAACCTGTTAAAATGCCATTGACCATTTTTCTAGGAGGTAGAGGAGGCCGAGCTTGAACTAGACATTATACAGAAGGAAAATACACTACCAAGACAGACTGAGGATTCCAAAGATGGTAATCAGATTCAAAGTCTACCTGGTAAGTACTTTTTGCTCCAGCATATAAAGGTTCAGCAAATCATTTGTAGTTATTTGTTGTCTATTTTACAACACTTGAAATTGTACAGCCTTGGGAAAGGATGTTTCACGGCTTCAGCAAATCAGAGAGTGCATTCGTTCCCTGTAAGTGATTATAGGTTTCTGTTTTTTTTTTTTTTTAATCATAGTGATTATAACTTGAAAAGATTATTATCTGTCTTCTTTTACGACTCCGAACAAAAAATAGGGGGGGAGAAGAAAAATGAAAATGGCAATATGAATTCATGTCAGAGTAGACCTGGGTTGTAATAACTTTTTCTTTAGTTCTTGTTGTGTTTGCTAGTAAGTTCTGTGGCTAAGTGGTTGGAAACCTATTCTTATGTTTTTACCAGAGAAAAGTCCAAACTCAAAGAAGATATTCTAGCTCGTAGGCAAAAGAAACTACTTATAAGACATGCTCGCCAAAAGTATTTAGAAGAAGCAACTCTAAGAGAGGCAGAACTTCTTCAAGAACTTGACAGGTTCTTACTCATTATTGTTTGTACTGGAAACTTGATTGGCTCTTGATTGTTTGTACTGGAAACTGAACTTCTTGATATCGCTGGGCAGGGAGAGAGCAGCTGAAATGGAAAAGGAGCTAGAGCGACAGAGGTTGCTGGAAATAGAGCGTGCTAAAACAAGGGAACTGCGTCACAATCTTGATATGGAGAAGGAGAGGAATACACAAGTAATAGCACTTTATAAACATGATCTTCTGTTTGAATTGTGTTAATATTACTGCGTGTACTAGCCCTGTCCAATAAGGTTTTCTAAATTTATTAGTCCTTGTTGGCTTAAGCTCAGGTGTAATCATGTATGTAATTCAGGTTTGGATCTCTATGGCAATTAGGTAGTCTTTGGTTTCTGTTTTGGGACAAAAAGGGCAGAAACAGTGGGACAATAGATAGCAAATAGTTTTTGTCTCCTCTAGCTCCTCTGTCTCAGAACACTTACTAAATGTTATCTTAGTAAACATATTTTCCATTAGGTCATTAGAACACTAAAGTTGTAGCAACGTATTCGACACACTGAATTTGCTCCTTCACAAAGTAACTGAAGATCTGTGTGCTTGGACATTTCATGGAAGACTATAGATAGGACATACACAATTTTCATGTCAAATTTGAGCTTAAGTATTGGTGATTACCCAAATGTTCGGCTCCTTAAGCAACTGTCTTAGCCATGTAGGGTCATGTTTATCCTGTAAATTACTGTGGAATTAGGATTTCTTGATGGATGAAGAGGCCTTTCAGATATCAAGCAAACCAATTTTTGCAGTGCTTATTGTGTGGAATACATTTGTTGTAGCATTTTTCTTCTGAGGAATTATTTTCTTCATAATTTTACTTCCAGCTATCTGTTCAGTAATCATGATGGGTCATGTTTGTGTAATTTAAGCGGGTATGCTACACTCGCAGTGCCATTTTGTTGATGCCTTTGTCCTGTTATCTGTGATATATTTTCTTGACATGTTCATTTGTCCTGTTATCTATGATATATAGTTATGTTGTTTGGTTCAGGTCCTCAGAATAATAATAATAATACCTTTCCATTGTATGCAGAGAGAACTCCAGCGTGAAATAGAGCAAGCCGAATCAGGACTTCGAACATCTCGACGGGACTATCCTTCCTCCACTCACGGAAGGTATGTGGTTTCTGCACCTCTCATTAAAATTTGATTGATCAATTTTTCCAGTAGCAGTGCTTTTTATGCTGATGTTAACTTGCATGGCCATACTCGAGGTTCATTGGGTTTTCATCTTTTAAATGACACACACACACATGTTGATTTGAGTGATTTAGCGCTTTGTCCCCATAAGCTCGAGTTTGATTCTTGTGGATGGAAGAAAAGATCTAGCTTTGGAATAGCTTTAGAGAGAAAAAGGATGTAAGGGGTAAGGAGAGAAAGGAAACCATGTAGAGGCAAAAACCTTAGTTCAATTGGGAGCAAAAGTTGTTGCCTGAAATAGTTTGTCATATGTTCAAAGTTGATGATGTCCATAGTAGAACAGTCTTAGCTCCAGTGGTATAAGCATCTTTGTGGTTTTGGGATTTGCATGGTAAATTTGGTCAAATGTTGTTCATGTTGCAGTCGACCCCGGGAAAGATTTCGTGAAAGGGAAAACGGAAGGTCTGCTATCGAAGGCAGCACTAGAGCTGGATCCGGGAGCTTACAGCCGGAAATTCTGTCCACCAGCTCACCATCAATAGTTGTTTCTGGGGGCCGGCAATTTCCCATCCAGCCTACCATCTTACGCTCTCGTGATAGCCAGGATGACACCAGTAGCTTATACGAAGAAAATGCTGACGGAAGCCGGGATTCGGGGGATACCAGCAGCATCGGAGATCCTGAACTAGTGTCAGCTTTTGATGGCCAATCTAGCGCTTATGGTTCCCAAAGGCATGGTTCAAGGGGAAGCAAGTCAAGGCAGCTTGGTGAACGAAGAGAAAGGGATAACAGACGTGAAGGGAAGTGGGAAAGGAAACATTCATAGCACTAAAGAACAGGGAATTTTCATTCCCTGATTGCTAATTAGGGTTTATACATGTGCTATATTAAAACTTTTTTGGGAGTTATTTGCTTTTGTAAGGAAACATGATCATGTTACATGCTTTTTGGGAGACTCTAATTTTGTACAATAATAATAATAATAATAATGTGGATGTTTGTTTAGTAGTTGATACTCATGGGCATGTATATAGAGAGATTTATTTGTTTACTTAGACTGATTTATCTTTTTGAATCATTGAATCGTTTCATCATCAACCATTGTATTGAAATTTGAATGCATTAAAAAGCAGCAGCAGATTATTTGTGTCATCTATCCATCGTTTACATAGATTAAATTAATTCGTGGGAAAAGTTACTGTCACTGTATTGAGGTTTTTATTTTTTGTGTATTAATTTAGTTTTTCTTTTTTACAGCTAGGATTATGAGTATTTTAATTTTTTTATTATCAGAAATAATAGTTTACAACTTTACTTCAACATGATAGGAACCACCATGCTAAATAAGATACAAACTATGCTTATATACGTAAATTAAAATATCTCCATTATCAACGATTGAGAAAATAGCAATACTCACCATATCAAAAGGATTATACACCTCGAATTCCTTTAACAAGAAGGCTCTTTTTCCTATCTATTGATATTTCTTGTTTTTGTCTCCTTTTCATTCTTCCCTTTTCTGACTTGGATGTCAGTAATTGTGTTAATGTATGTGTATTAAGGAATCTTTCAATATCAATTTTTTTCAAATACTGTCATTAAATTAAAAGGGTTTCTATTTTTATATAGTGCTTTCTTCTTACAATGACTCAATTGATTTATGGTTTTAAAATCTATTTCCTTACTTGTCCCTTCACAATGCCATGCAGGACTATCTCAAAGATCCAAATATTTAGAGTTGAAATCTCTAGCAACTTATGCTGTACAGTTTTTCCTTTCTAACTGTTGCAGCTATTTGAGTTAGAAAGTTGGAGAATCCACATGATTGATAATTACTACTATTTTACATTTGCATTGTTCTCTTTAGAAAGAATGCCGGAAACCTCTTCTAATCTTCCTACGAAACGGCCGACATGCCTCAATGCTGAGGTCAACAGCCGCCGCAAGTGCCATGAAGATGGCAGCATCCTCGATGCACGTCACATGTCGCAATGCCAGCTGGACTAACGGTTTACTTCGTTTCCCTTCACCTTGAACTCTACAGCTCATGACAAAGCCTCCACCGACCGGACTCAGCGCGCCAAAATCCCCACTGCTGTGTGGACTAGGCACTGGACTACTTGCTCCTCCGGTGTTTGCGGTCCGCATGTGTCTTTCGGTGTCTATGAAAAACTCACCACCCTTTTCGGCACTTAGAAATATTTCTGACATGAGAAGTTCACCACCTTCCTGGTCCTCAGACAGGACATGGAATCTAAAGCAGACAGAGTCTCGGAGGCTGCGTTCGCGCCAAGCTTCAAGCTTTCCCCATGGCTGCCAGCTCTCTGGTCTACAAGCGTCGGGACGAACAATTAACCAAGCTCCTGGGTTGGACCTTGCAACCCAATCACAACCTGAAGATGGAACAAAGGGAGTTGTTATGAAGGCTGCAGCTACAGCTGAGCCAGACAGATCATGTATCTTCACCTTCCACCCTTTTCGCTCTCGCCTCTCGATGTCTAAGTCGGAAATTGTAGAACCAGACCAATAATTGCTCAATGGATCAAGCTGGGAAACCCTGTCATTTCATAACTATCAAAGATTTTATTAATAACAGAGCAAATTAACTGAAATCTGCACTATAATTTCCACTTAATACTATTTGATTTGTGATTAAGATTTTATTGTTAGCAAAAAATTTAGGCCTCAAGTTCTTATGAAACTTTTTTTACTCTGAAAGTCTTGTAAATTAAAACCTTCCTCCATATTTAGTGTAATTTTATAATAACATGTTAATTAATAAATGAACATTTATCATGCAACAAACTAGACTTCCAATGCGTGTGGATGGATACTTGAAGCAATGTTTTCTGAAGACATGAAATTCAATATGATTTGGAAACTAGGATGCATTTCATTTGACGAATTCTCGTTACGTGCTGAATGAATTTAAGTTTTTTGTTTCACCTGTCCTTGGTAAACTTGACACTGAAGATTGGCTGCTTGATGGAGCCTTGAAGTTGAACTATCTGAGGACTCAATGTGGTAACATCTTCGAACTGGAATACATACCGAGGATCGGGATCTAGCTTCACTCTTAAGTGTAGCTCGGCAACTGGCCTTCCGTTCTCCGGTTTTCTCTTCCCAATACCTATCCACCCACTAAAAAGAGTCAGTGGCTTTCCTTCGCGCCACTCGGGGCCTACTTGTATTTTAAAAATCCCAATTTGCTGTCTTTTGATGCCAACTCCATAATGGGATCCCTTCCTACCTGAGAAAACAACAATCTCCAAACCGGCATGAGTATTATAGAAACAACCGGGAGTTAACAATGCTTTTAGATCAGATTCCTCGAGGTAAAAGCTAGTAGCAACATTCTCGGCATCAGGTATAGATTCGGTAGAGGATATCAAGGGGACTGATGATGTTTGAACAGGAAAACCCCGTAGCCTTATCTCACAAACAAAAGGAGAAGGTGGCTTTTGCGTTCTAGATCTTCCGGTGCTTGCCTCGATTCCGGCACATCGTAGCCCAAGAGAGCCTACTGATAACCTAATGAAGGCCTGCGGATCCATACTTGTCACAATCTTCCCTCCATTGGATACAAACCACTACTTTTTCAATACCTGTGAACTATGTGAATCAATCGATAATTAAATACCGAATAAATAGAAAATTAAGTATGAACTTCCTTGACTAGGATGCAGTAAACAAAAATACAACACTGTCAAGCAATTGAAAAAGTAGCCTCAGAGTCTAGGGTTCTTGTTTAGTTTATTTAATCATAAAATTAGAAAGAAGAGAATAGTCATGAAATAATTAGACCGAGCGTGTCCAATTTACATTTTTCATGATATGTTGAGACATAACAAACATGACCTCTTATGCATTTTAATCAACAATACAACTCTGTGAATTAGTATATATTTGAACATGTAAAGAGAACTGAAAAACTCCCAGCCATCAGCACTATAAAGCAAAGGAAGGGAAAAAAAAATAAGTAAAGTAAATTCTTTCGGCGGGAGTACGGTAGAAGATCTCTTGTTTTGGTCACCAATTACACAATTTTTTTCACAACTTTCTTTCACTCCAAGAAAAAATAAAAGATCAAACAACAATTAAATCAGAGCACTGCAAAATGCTAACAGAGTAAAAAAGAAATTTAATAGTTCAAACCATTCAAAAGGAGTATATTAAAGTACATGAGAGTACATAAAAAAAAAAACATAAAAACACAAAAAATATAAGTCAAAACACCAAAAATATCAACTAGAACAGAGCACTAACAATCACTTCAGCAACACCTAACACCTTATTATGACTCCTTGAATAATCTGCCTCAATTCTTCAAACACCCAAACACCAAGATCACCTTCTTTAACACAATATCAATACCACACACTTGTATTAACCAAATTATTGATTTGGTTAAGCTCAAACCCATTTAAAAATAAAATCAACATTTTTTATGTGCACATGGTTTTTAATTCAAGAACACACTAACAAAGTCAACTAAGCAATTTAGTTTAAATTTGAGGCTTTTTTTTTTTTAAGACCTTACACCAACCAAGTCCTATCTAACTATGAATAATATTGCAATAACATATAACTTGCACTTCAAGGGACTCTGTTCAGAACACTTTCCAATCAAAAACTACTCAACAAATACAAGTATGAAAGAGATCAAAGGAGCTAATCTACCACAACTTAATAATCAATATAAGCTAAAAAGTTCAATGAACTAAAAATGATCCTGAGATAAATAAAAACTCTCATTACAAGAGTAGTGAAATTGTAAACACCATAAAAGGTCAAGTGAAAAACTCTACCCATAATTGCATCAATGAAAGGAAAACAGAACAAAGACAAAAGTCAAATTGCACATATAAGTTAGCCTTTTGCCATATAATTCACCAAACTTGTACTCAAAGGAACCAAAGCTAAAAGCTAAAAAAATCTATTAGCTCGATTTTCTCATAAAAAAGTGGGGTAAGAAAAAGATTCTAAAGGTAACAACAAAAACACTGATAAAAACCCAACTTCAAACATTTAAAAAGAAAATCTCACCTTTTTGCAGTGTCTGAATTGCAAGACTTTGAAATGGGTTATTTGATCAAACAAAATTCTTCAAGAAACCATTGAGGAGAGTCAAAACAAAGAGAACCCATATCCATATCTTCTTATATTGATTGATGGAGACTTTGTTGATGATGATGACAACAATAACAAAGGTATGATTTTGTAAGCGCGGATCACGAGAAAACAATTATCAAAACAATCACTGAGATATAATAATCATTAACAATACTTATTAATTTACCGCAATATCTATCTTTCTTTCTTTATCTCTGGGAAAAAGAAAAGAAGAAAAAGGTTTTTGTTTTTCTCTTTCCTTGCTGTGTTTTCCTTCTTGTGTGTGGAGAATGAAAGAGAAGAAAACAATAATTACTAATTTTTATGCACTTTGCACACTATTTCTCACGAAATAGACGGAGAAATACAGAAAGTAAAGGAATCATAGTTGTCTTTTACATTTTTGAGTTCTTTTTTAATTATTATTACATTGATTGATATATAAATAAACAAAGATAATTATTTTTGTGTTAAATTTTAATCATTTAATATTTTTATTATTAATAGTAATTCTTCATGAAAATTGAATCCTAGATAGTTAATTAAACAATTTGATTAAATTGCAAAATTTTGATAGTTAGTAGTATGTGATTTTTTTTTTTTTGGTGACTTAGTAGTATGTTGAATTGTGTAATCAAAATTTGATAAACAAAGGCTTTCTGAGATTCAATCAAAATAGATAATAATTTTGGGTGTAAATATATGTAATATGTAACAATAATTTTATGTGAATAAGTGCTCTTTTGATTAACTAAGTGAAATTAAGTCATTTATTTTTATGCTAAATAGAAAATTATTTTCATGTCAAATAGAATTTTAATTAAGTATAATTTTTTATATTATTTAATACTAAAATAATATTTTATTTAGCATAGAAATAAATTACTTGATTGAATTTGATTAATCAAAATCACTTGTTCAAATAACATTACCTTATATGAAATGTTTTAAAATTTGAGGAAAAATAAAATATGAGTGAAATGCTTATTTTTATTATTTTGAAAAGTTTTATCCATAACCATAAGATAAGTTCTTATTTATAAATTGCAATATTTTAAAATGAAAAAATGAACTACCCTATAATGTTTTACCTAAATCACATCAAATTATTATAAAATTATAAACATCATATTATATAACTTAATAGTTGTAAAACATTTAAATAATGAAACCAGCTTAGCTTAGAATAGAACATAGTATGAACCGAGAGAAGTTGAAAGTTGGAATAAAATCGAGTCATAAGTCATGAAAATATAAAACATTATCTTAATTAATTGGAAATAATTATGGTTGGAAAAAGAAAGAGAGAGATGAAGGAGAATTAGAAGAAAATGAAAGAACCCAAGAAGAAGAAGGAAGAGAGGAAGGTGGTGAATTGAATTGAATTGAATACAGCTGTAACCAATAAAGAGTCTAATAAATCAAGTTTGGTATCGCTATCACTTACATGTGCCTTACTTCCTTTTTTTTTATATTTTTAAATTTAGGTACACCTATGCCATAAATAATTGAATAGTTTAATTTGGTATCTTAAATTATAAAATGACTCTATTTAAACACCTCAAATTTGATGTCAAATTTATTTTAATTCCTAAATTTTAATTAACCTAATTTTATTAATCAGTCTTATACATTGGATTAATTCAGGTAATCGGGTACTCGATAAAAGATTAAAATCTAGAAAAAATTTGAAAAAGAAATAAAAGATAATAAAGTTTTAGTAAATAATTAGGGAAGTAAAATTGTATATAAAGTATTTTTTTTAAGTGAATGAGATTATAATTGAATAATGAGATTAGTTCTGGTTCTGTAACTCCAAAATCAATATTTAAATTAATTAAAATCGGGGTTTAATCACCTAATTATATATTAATTATTGGTCGAATATCAAACCAATATAATTGAATATAATCGGATAACGTATTCGTAAACAAGCCTGACCAATAACACAATGTTTGCAAATAAGTCAACTAAAAAGTTTAGGTGACGAATCACCCAGTAAATGTGGGTACTAACTACTAAACATAACTCTCAATTAATATCTTTTTCAAAGTCTCAACTCTGAAGGAATACGTTACAAATAAAAAAAACAGTTCGACATGCCATTGTCAAGGCCACCAAGGAAACCGACCTCAATTAGTGTGAAGAACATAAGCTTCCAATTGCTCCTAACCAATAACGTTTTGTAGGCTAACTAAATCTAAAACAACATCAATCTTTGTCTTCATACAAAATTTTCAGATGTGCCATCCCAATTATTTGGTTTCACTCAACCAATTTGTCAACATTCCTCTAAACTCCTACAAATCTCAAAGTATTCTAATAATACATCTCAACAGTAGAGATTGTCATTCAAGGAGGTTAAAGTGCTTTTTAAGTAGCCATAAGAATATACCATTTCAATCCAGGAAGCCAAGGGTGATGCTGCTACACAAGTGTTCTTATCAATTAAATTTAATTTAATTAAACTTGATTGAAAAAATATCTGATATTCTTTTTTTCAAAATGTAAAATTTACTCAAAACTGATGAGTAATAAATAAGAAAATAAAATCAATTTGAATTAATTTAATGATTAATTTATTAATATACTTAAGCAAGTGTGAGTTTAAAACTCGTTGTAGAAATTTATTATCTAACAACAAACTAATTTTTGGTTTATCGGATTGGGTAGGAGTGTTCATGGCCCGATAAAATGTAGGTATTTTTTTGTCCGACTTCAATGTGGCTCGAGTTATAAGATCGAAGCCAATAAAATCAACTATATAAAAATATGAAAATGGGGTTGGGTCTAGGCTTAGGTCACCTGTGTTGGTTTGATTGAAAATAATGTGTATAAAAAATTCACATCGCTTGATGCAAGAAGTGTGGGTGAGCCTTTATATTATAAATAGAGGCTTAAGTTGAGAGTTTCAAGTGTACCAAATCAATACACATTATATGGCTTTTAAATTTTTTCTTGTACTTTATGGTTTTTCTCTTGTAAGAGTACAAGGTGTACTCATTGGGAGTGGGGGAGGGCTTGGTGCCGGAGTAGAAAATATTGGGATATAATATTTTACATAATATTTTCTTGGTTATCGTTTGACAACGGCTGTGATTTTTTTTTTTTTTCTTTCCTACTTCTCTATTTTAATTCTCCATGGGGCGTTGTCGCGATGCCCAACGACCTGATCCCGGCCCAATGTACCGGTAGTGTATATAATTAAAATTTTGGCTAATCCAGTGCTTATTTCTATGCTAAATAGAATATTATTTCGGTGTCAAATAGTATAAAAAAGTGCATCTAAATAAAATTCTATTTGACACCGAAACAGTCTTCTATTTAACATAAAAATAAATCACTTGATTACAATTAATTGACCAAAACCACTTATTCATATAAAATTATTATTTTAAATAATCTAATAATATGTATGAAGTAAATTTTTAAATATAATTATATGATTATGTAATCTATTTATTTGGCTTAATTTTTGTTAGAGAAAATTTATCTAGTAAATAAGTGCCCAATAAAAACTGACTTCTCTTCCTCTCTTCTCTTTTCTCTCCCCCAACCTCTACTATTTCAGCATCTCGACGAGTGGTTGTGAAGGCAGAGATCACCAATACCACGTATAGCATAGGGCCGTTTGTTTGAGCGGCCTGCCTGGCGGTTATCTTTTTTTTCTTTTTTTTTTTTTTCCTGTTTTTGTTGTTATGATGGTACTGCTGTCGTTAATGGTGGTCACATGATAATTTTAGTCAGTTTCAGATAATAATTTTATTAGTTTCGAATCATAACTTGTTCGAATTTCGAATGATAACTTTGATTTTCATAAGGACTCCCTAATGTTAATTTTACAGCATTATTTTTTTTTTCAATATTCATTCTACTCATTTAAACTCATTGGCCTAATTATATTATTTAAAAATTATATTTATTTAAGAATTTGGTTACACATAAAAGTTAAAATTATATTTTAATATTATATTTTATTTACATAAGAATTAAATATATGTTCTATTATAACGTGATTGGTTATTATATTTTTTCAAAAAAACTTAATTGAAAAAACTCAATTTTTACCAAGCCCAAAATAAAAAATATTTCATCGAATTTATGGTCGGTTAGAGTCTCAAAAATGTATCCGACATATATTTTGGATCAAGTCTAAATTAGAGATAATTAATTTCACCCGATTTCAACAACACCATAGCACTAAGACCCGAGAATAATATGGAAAAAAAAAAAAAAAAACTAGACAAGCAATTTCATTTTTTCATTGTTTTTGGTTTTTGGTGTGGACTCTAGACAAGCAGATTTGAGTTGAGTAGCCGGGTCCGGTGAGCCAGAAACTCATCGTTTCTCGATCCCACTCCCACCATATCCTCCTCTTCATTTCCGCTGCAATTCAGTTTCCCCCTTCATCATCCCCACAAAACAAATCATAATTAAAAAAGAAGAAGAATGAATCCGGTGATCCCCAATCTCCCACAGCACCTCTCATTCTCGAAATCAGTCTCACTCTCACTCTCAGTGACAGCAACACCCACTCCCCACCTCCCCGTACGCCCTCGGTTTCCCGCCATAATCCGAATGGGCGGGGGACCCAGGACGTACCCGGGCGGCGTATCCAAGTGGCAGTGGAAGCGCATGCAGGCCAACAAGGCCAAACAGCTCCTCAAAGCCCGCCTCTGCCGCGAGCGTCAGGTTTACGAGATGCGCAAGCGGGCCGAGCTCCGTGCCGCCGTCTCCGACCTCGAGAGACCCTGGGAGCCCGTCCAGCAGGCCCCCTCCTTGTTCTCCGTGCGGGCCGACGAGCAGGTTAAGGTCCTCGCTGACAGGTTAGTTATTTTGTTATGCTATGTGATGATCTTTTTTATATAATTGAAGTTAGTTAGGTAGTTAGAGTTAGTTGTTCAAACTGATTTTAGCACCTATGATAGAGTTTACTTGTGTGTGTATACTTTAATGATGCTGTAATGTAGAAAGAATAACAAGTGGTTGAACAATTTTATCATTTGGGATCTCTATTGATCACAGTTGAAAATGATTTCAATAATCTTTTGGTTGTTAGGTTAATAAAATTCCATTTCCCTGAAATCTGATTATGATGAGACGCTTGTTTTCTCGTTTTACAACATCTATGATTAGGTTATTTAATTGGTTAGACCTAGCTTCTTCAGTTGTAATTATAAAAATTCTTAGTACCTATGATGGAGTTAGTTAGGCCCTTAGAGTTAGTTGCGATAGTTGAAGTTAAATATGCAAGTTGTACTAGACACTTGTTATGGAATATGCTTCATTTGTTGCTGTCAGAATGTACGAGTACTATTCATTCGACAATGTTATCATTTATGATTTCTCTTCTTCCCGATCGCTTAATGTCGGGGTACAGGTTCCAAAGGCCTGGTGGGTTTGACCTCTGGAGCGAAAAGGACGGGCCTCAGTTGTTTCAGACTCCTGATGAGTTGCCATCTGCCAGGTTCTTCCCCAAAGGGGTTGTTCATAGTGTCAGACCTTACAGGAGGATTGATGCTGATGAGCTGCTGGGAGAGGGTAGAGGGGATGGTGATCATGGAGATGGAGAGGATTCTTCTGATTCGAGGTTTTTATCTGAGGGTCTGGATGATGAGTCTGATGATCAGGAGGGTTATTCAGCTATGCTGAGCTCTTCGGGGAATAATGGGATGAGTGTTGATGGTGGATTGAAGAAGAATGGGAGGAATGGACAGAGGCTTTTGTCAGAGCATGTTAGCAATGAAGGGTTTCCTTCTTCTCCTTTGGATTATGGGAGGAAGGGAGTGAATTCTGGCAGCCGAATGAGGAAGAATAGGAATGGAAGCAGGTTTATGTCAGAGGGCGGTCGTGATGGGTCTGATAATGAAGTGTGTTCTTCTCCTTCGAGTTATGGGAGAAACGGAGGGAATTGTGATGGCAGGATGAGGAGGAATACGAACGGAAGGAGGCCTTTTATAAAGGATGATGATTATGGATCTGATGATGGAGAGTATTCCTTTTCTCCTTTCAGTTCCGAGAGGAACGGAAGGAATGCTGACGGCAGAGTGAGGAAGAATGGGAATGGAAGGAGATTTCCATCAAGGGATGTTAATGGGTCCAATGATGGAGAGTATCCTTATTCTCCTTTCAGTTCAGAGAGGAATGGAGGGAATGTTGATGGCAGAATGAGGAAGAATGGGAATGGAAGGAGGTTCACATCTAAGGATGTTAATGGGTCGTACTATGGCCGAGTTGGTTCTGGTATGAGACAGGGTCGGAGCAATCCTAGTGCCAACAGAAGAGATGGAAAATACAGTAGCAGAAAGTCAAGCTATGATATGTCAAGAGTTAGAGATGCTAATGCCGAAGTTTATGAAATGGATTTGCAGCGGGATGGAAGTTACGGGTTCCACAGGAAGAGCGAGCAATCTGAATCTAGAAATTGGTAATGGCTTGAACTCTCGGTTAATCAAGGCATTGTAGGGGATGAATGTAGGGGATGAATGGAGTGCTGCTATTGGCATAAAGTGACAGATACAGAGTATGTATTGCCATTTTGGTAGGGCTTTCTAGTCAGCTTAATTCCTCAGAATTTATTGATTCCATGAAAACAACAATGTCTTGTTTGAATATGTGGCAAGTTTAATTTGCACAAAAACCTGTCAAATACTATATTATTTTGTATATATTACATTTGAGTCTTGAAAGAAGCATTACACATTATAGCTGTTTATCATATATGTTTTTAGTTTAAATCCATTAAAGTTTTAATTTTCATGATTGGCATCTAGTGCTTACTGGGTGATCCATTCTTTAATTCTGGGGTTGAATCATACAGTAATAAATATTTTAGCAGCCTTATTGGCTTGTGCTTCTGTGCTTTGTACTAAACTACTAATACAATTGGCTTGACCTAAAATATTAGTATGAATGAGGTTATAGATTTGTAGAAACAATCTCAATATCATGATCAATCCCTAAATTATAGTATTCAGAGTAGCTCAATTCTTTCTTTCTTTTCTACTGAGACATTCTAACTTCAACAACAATAAAAAACCATATAGAATGATGCCGAGATACAAGTTTTCTTGTTAACTTGAGCGAACATAATAACCCATGAAAAGTATTTCATTTTAGATACAAGTTACCCCAAATCCATGTCAAATTCCTTTTAAGGGAAACATTGTGTTTGACTTTGAAGGGTTTATCAGTAAAATTTACTGATAAAGGGGAAAAATCATAAGAAAACAAGATATATTCATCAAGGAAGATGGCTTTCTTATATATATATACAGGAATCACACACAGTCACAAAAGGCATAACAAAAACAATTGACAAAAGTGTTAAACTATTCATTGCACGACTTACAACAGAAACTAAGTGGGCTAACTAATAGCAAACTATTATTCATTCCAGAATACAACCCTCATGAGTCAAGATACCATACACCATACTGCCTACAGTATCACTTCCATCGCTTGAACTTGCCAAACATGCCATGATGCTTCCAGCGCTTGCCAAACATGCCGTGATGCTTCCAACGCTTCCCGAATTTCCCATGCTTAAACTTTCCATGACCATAGAATCCGTGATGGCCATGATGATAACCATGATGAT